>SNQJ01S0067151.1:39860-64684 GCA_010110895.2 Picea sitchensis | reverse complement strand
TTTCCTTCTAATTCTTTGTTGAGTTAGGTTAACTCCTAGGGTTAATCTTCTATTCTTCTGTTGAGTTATCTTTTACCCTTAATAACTTTTCCTTTCTTAAGTCAACTTAAAAATATAACTTTAGCCTCCTTGACTTCCCCCTTCAGTGTAAGACTATGACCTAGTGGGGGTGCCCAGGCCACTGAGTCTCCACATCACCTCTCTAAGAGGTGGGGGACATTACAGTGGCACTATTCAAAAAGTGTAATCCCATTATGTTTTTCTATACTTAAAAATCTGCAGAATATACTGAACGTATAACATATCAAAACTCTACAAAATATACTGAACATATAACATATCAATTATTTTGGCAGGAGATTAGGAGGATAATAACAACACTTAAAGGGCATCCATATTACCTACATTGTGTTTTTTCTTGATAATCATGAAACCAGGAATGTGTTTGATAGAATGGTATAGATTCTCAATGAAAAACATGTTCAAATATTTCATTTTCTTCAACAAACTATGTTAATTACAATTTCTCTCAAATTGATTTCAATATTATGATAGTGGATAGGTGGAATATTTCACTACATTGAAATTAACAAAACTTTGCTATCGTATTTTTGCATTGCTTCGTGTATATTTATAGCTATGTGAATACACATTTTTTTTTTGTGGAATATGAAGAAAAATATCATTTCTATTGGTGTGGTGTTTCAAGATTTATTCATGTATCTTTATATATCCACATGAAAAACAAATATTATGGCATTCAAAGAAAAACAAGAGAAAGTTACATAGAAGCAAGTCCATGTCTTCGAGGATTGATTTGTTTGTTGAATGTTTTACAGAGAAAGAAATATTTACTCTAGAAATGATTATACTAATATTTACAATGTATAAGCCAAGTGAAGTAGTTTGTGTGAAAGCATGCTTTTGCAGAGAAAGCAAGTTTTACTCTTGAAATGATTGTACTAATATTTACAATGTATAAGCTGAGTGAAGTAGTTTGTGTGTCATGGTGGCAAATAATAAATACACTTGAAGAATTATACAAGCCTTGAGTTATATATATATATATATATCCTTTCCTAGTTGTACAACTATGTCAAAACTAATCTCAGTTATGTTTTTGTTTGTAAAGATGGAAAGTATTAAACCCCATGCACTGCTACTCTCATTTCCTGCACAGGGCCATTGTTAGAGATAATGACTAATTAATGCTACATACTAGAGTTTATGGATTGGATTGGGGATTGGATTGGGTTTTTTGGAGGATGTTGAGAGGTTCTCTCAACCTCTCCCTCCAAGAGTGCAATAAGTTGGATCTCACAACACTTATTTAAGTGTGATGTATCTCTGTGTAATTTAAGTAATACAATCCTATTATTCTGTGTGCCCAATTCTTCCAATTTGTATTTTGGTATTAGAGCTGAGGAGAGAGGACGATAAAGTCACATATCAATCCATCGGTGGCATGTGCATATAAGAGGAGTCGTTGCGAATAGTTTCAGCGTGATTAGTTTCAAGTGTTGTACATGTTGAATGCCGCTACAACTCTAGAATCTGGCGAGGAGGGTGCACGAGAGGGGTTTTGAGCTTCAATTGAAAGTTGTTAACTCATTCTATTGACCGGAGAAAGAGAAGAAGTCACTACTACTATGAGAGAGTTGTTGAAGGGTTTGAGAAGGGAACACAAGAGAGGATCTTTTATGAAGGAGGAGCACTTTCAAACTTTACGTGAAGGCACATTCAGAAAATCTACGTCGTCAGGCTCTTGTATAAATATTTATCGTTGGATCCCAGGTGAAAATCAACCATGCCACTTAGTATTCATCATAGGACAACATTACCTTATCTGATTATTATAGTAGTCAGGCTATAATGCATGCAATTTATTGATATGTATAAATGACCTGCACTCGTTGAGGACACAATTGTTGTTGATGCCAGAGGGAGACAATACCATCATTGGTGTTTTCAATTCATTATGTTAGCACTGACAGTCACCCTCAGATTGAGGGAGGATAAGCCCAGTACCCATCCGAGTATTTGGTGGATGTTTGTTTTATATGAGTGGAGGTCAAAATGGAGAAAACTCAATACAAGAATGATTTCAACACAGAACTGGACAAGAAATGCACAGGGAAGTGAGGGCCACATTAACTTAGTAAGAAAAGTGAACAAGATTGCTTTGGGCATTGGGACTTCAAGCAGCATGGAGAGGAAAAACTCAGGCTCAAGAATGCTCTAGAACTCAAGCTTAAAACACTTAAATATGTCCAAACGACACAGTCACAACAACATAATGATCAAACCTACATCATAATGCAACTACAACAACTCGACTGGATCCTCCATGCCCAATCCATTCAGTGTAAGAGGGGAAAATATAACAAAGATAACTGATTAAAAATGGTCATGATACTATTGTAATCAAACCTACATTACAATATAATAACAACCCTCAATTGGATCCTCCATGCTCGAGCGTTTTAACACATCTTTTTATAGAGAGATAGAAAGAGGCTAACTTATATTAATCTGAAAGTCTCAAATTTGATACATAACCAAAGAACAACTCTTGCATCCAAACATTACAAAATAGGGAGCTTTGCTCAACTAGTTGACCACGTTAACAAAATATCAAAACTACCTACTTATACTCAGAACTGTCCACAACCACCAGGGGCACGATCTGGCCACTGCATTCAAAGATGGCCATCTGCATCTTCCTCTGTCAGACTGCGCATGCAATATTCTATCAGACGCTAGCTCAGATCAGTATAGGCTTGCAGGAAAATCCATCCACAAGGGAACTCTGGGCTAACAGTCTGCCTCCACGGCCAGTCCTTCCATACTTTCCATTTATGGGGTTAGACGAGGTTTCAACCAACACCCCTCCTTCATTAACTACTTTCATCTAGATCATGACAAGTCTTGAATTCTCAGGGAGCTGCCATGCGCTGCTAGCAGTTCTTTGAGTCAACCCGACGCCTTGAAACCATGATAATCTCACTCTGTGAATAACACGGGTGTTTTTCAGCCTTTGATGCAAAACTCATGAAATCTACACCCTTTCCTTCATGCTCCCAAAGCTTCTGGTGTCAACTTCTTGGCCCTTTTCCTGCATGCAACCTTGGGCCATGACCTGATGCTTATCTCTAAAGGCCCTTTGGGACTTCGCTTTTCGGGGATCTTCACAACACCAGACCACAGACTTCTCGATGCCCACTTTGACGAAATCACCTGACTCAGATTGATGGTTGGATCTGTTTTTCATCCAACGGCTATGATTTCTTCCTTGGAACTCCACCTTGGCCGACTCCACCTGATGGGCGCCAACCTTTCCTCTTGGAAACTCTTTCCATATGACCTCGGGCTGTGACCCTAGGCCCACTCTCCGAGCGCTTCGTGAGCTCGCGCTGCGTGAAACTTGTGCATTGCTCCCAGCAAAACCTATGATTCGTGTAACTGTGAATCCATTGATCCGGCGCCACGTGCCCTTCTGGATCGGATGACTCTCGCTAATTTCAGGCTTTGGAACTTCGGACCTTTGATGAAAAACTTTAGCCATATTTGAGATTCCCAATTCCCGTGATAATTTTCCACCGTCGATCTCTCTCGATGAGATCTACGGTCCATATTTAACCTTTGCTCGACCTGTGACTTCGAGATTTGGTTATGGCGCTATACTTCATGCGAATTTGAGATTGTGAATGCTCCCGAGTCGTCGATCTGAACTCTTCATGGAATCTCCACCGCTAAAATATTAAACCTACCTGTTGCTTGTGTTTCAAGCCCGAAATAGATTGTTCTGAAAGTTGTGCTTGGAGCTCAAGGCTGATACCTGCGCAAGCAAAGGACTGGGTCGCCCTACGACCCTTAGACATATTTATGTGATAAAATTTGGCTCCACAAGGGATGGCATGCTCCCTACGAGCTGCCAAGAACGCGCAGTTCCAGTG
This sequence comes from Picea sitchensis, assembly GCA_010110895.2. Lineage (NCBI taxonomy): Eukaryota > Viridiplantae > Streptophyta > Pinopsida > Pinales > Pinaceae > Picea > Picea sitchensis. The sequence continues at coordinate 60,728 of SNQJ01S0067151.1, read as the reverse complement.
CCTTAGTTGTTGGGCTATGGAGTCTAGCTCAAAACTTTCGCTAAAGAAAAAAGGGAAATATGTACACTACTCTACTAAAAAACGAAAGCAAACACATGGGCTCCAGAAGGAGCTTATTTATGTACAATCCTAGACTAACTAATTTTTACAGAGCGGTAGGTGAAAGCAAACTTCCACCAGATCCATTCAAACAACTTCCTAATTGAAAACTTATTTACTCTGTCACTGGTCAGTGCGGGATAATGAAATTGTGACATCAAATCAATTACATTCTTCAGCTCTCCTCCTAGTGCTAAAGGTAATATGAAGCTAGGAGGCTTCAATACATGGAAAAAATGCAACTCCATGTACTCCCCTACAAGGTCATAAAATAGGTGACAAAACTTACTGGGTTGGTAACATAAATCCCGCTGTGTCTTACAACTTCTCACATCTGGTTGAATGTATGTGGCAAGCATAAGTGAGTGAAATGATGATGCAAGTTGTTTATCCACTTCTTCTTTTTCTGCCCCAAAAACATCAGTGAGATGAGAGAAAGAAATCTCTTCACGTATATCAATGAACGAGTGTTTCTCCTTAACATGTTGCTTAGTGTTTTATGCGGGCCCAGGATGGATGATTTCCCCACAATGCTTTTCCTTAATGTATAAAGGAAAAATATCTATAGTTTGGTCTTGGAAATCCTTCATGTCCACCTTGGAATTCGATTCATAACTGTCATACACTAGCTGACTTCTCCTCAAGTCAACAAAATGTGATGTAGGGGTCTGCTCTTCTTTCTTTGAACACTCATCAAACATGGGTGAGCGCAAAACTCTTTTATCTTGCAAAGAAAAATGAGTGACCTCTTGATTCTTCTCTTCAATCCTAGGTGAAAATACATCATGAGAAACCTCTTGAGGGAAAAGAAAAAAATCCTCCTCCACCACTATATCTTCTTTTAAATCCGAGATAGTAGGGGTATCAGGGGTAGAATATGATACATCTATGGATATGCAATCATCAACACTATAATCAATCATATATGGAAGGCCTTCTTCTCGGGAAATAGAAAGAGAAAATATTTCATCCACAACTGCAAATTACTCGCTTATATCCTCACTTTCTCTTTCAATCAGATCTTCACCAGACTCATCACGTGAGGAAGACTCTATCATCTGCTAGATGTGGAATGTAAACTTCTTAAAATAGTCATCCAAAATAATATGGGATAGGTAAATCTTCTCGTAATATGAATTAAAAGCATCGTGAAAATCCTTCAAAGAATGGATACTAGCAGCAGGGAGAGATTGACACCATTCACGAGCATCTTCCTCTAAAGAAAATATGAACATCTTGATCAAGACATCCTCATGAACAAAATCATGTTCAGGAATGCATATATGAAAATTGAATAAGTGCTCACCGAGATGGTCATGCTTGCTTCCTCTGAATCTCGGAAGATAATCATCCCATTCATTTATAGCCAGCACTGGATGTGGATAACCAACTATGGATAAAAAATTGAAGGGGGCAAACCTCTTGGCCAGGATAGCCTCCATAGCCTTTTGATTTGTCTCCCTTCAGTGAAGTCACCAACAAATTATGCACAGTGGAGTTGCCATGGTGAAATATAATCAGCCAAAATAATGTGTCTAGCTTTAGTTCACCATCTAAAGCTGGATCTCTACAATGTTGTTCTTCCTGGGGAGCTTCAAAATCCTTCTTGAGAAATCTTTCCTTTCTTGATAATCCTCTCCGGGTCGAATTCAAGTGTAGCCAGAGGAAGCCGTGGAGTATACCTCATGTGTCTGCCTCTGGGAGCCACAACTGAAATAGTGGAGTCGCCAGGTGCAAGCTGCAATCTTCAAGTTACTGATTTCTTATGCACCTTCAGAATCAAAATTTCTTTGTCGTTCTTACCCAGGAAAATGTCTTCAATTCGTTCCCCGACAATGATGCCATGAATGTTGTCACTGAGATTCACCCTCAGATTGCAGGAGGATAAGCCCAGTACCCATCAGAGTGTTTGGTGGATGTTTGATTTATATGAGTGGAGGTCAAAATGGAGAAAACTCACTACAAGAATGATTTATACACATAACTGGACAAGAAATGCATAGGGAAGTGAGGGCCACATTAACTTCAGTCAGTGAATTGAGTTTTAGTATGAGCAGAGGGAAGACTTAGTAAGAAAAGTGAACAAGACTGTTTTGGGCATCATGCCTTCAAGCAGCTTGGAGAGGAAAAACTCAGGCTCAAGAATTCTCTAGAACTCATGCTTCAGAAACTGAAATATGTCCAAACGACATAGTCACAAGTAAATATTTTCCCAATAAAGATAGCAACAAGTAAATATTCTCCCAATAAAGCTAGCAACAAGTAAATATTTTCCCAATAAAGATAGAAACAAGTAAATATTTTCCCAATAATTAAACCAAGACTTTGATAGCAAAGGAGGGATGTTATTAAATGTTATCAACAAGATTTTGTAATAGACTTATGGATGTAGAAAAATTTTGCTACAACAGTGAGTTCTAACCACTAAAACCAACAAGTAAGCCACCCAAATAATAGCTTATGATCAGTAGATCAATAGTGACAACTTGCAAATGAATTTTAGTGGTAGAAAAGAGAGTAAGAGAGTGAAAGAAAGTGAGTTTGTTGCAGCCCTAATGGCTTTAGCTTAATGCTTGTTATATCAACTTAACTACTTGGAAAAACAAGATGCCCTTAGGGAACAAGATAACTTAAAGCATGTAAAATTAAATTCCAAACTTGAGCAATTCAATCTCCTCGAAATCATGTTTATCAATGCACAATGTTCAATCTCCAATGCAAAATGATTAGTGCCTTATCTATTGGGTTATGGAGTCTCTTGTTTATGAGCTAGGGTTTATTACTCCTCTAGGGGTGTAAGCCTTTTTACTCCCTAGAGTAAACAAACTTTAGCAAGGTAAATCTGCAAGGGTGTAAGTCTTTTTACTACTAGTAGCAACATTTTAAATAGTCTTTTTAATGAAAATAAAAGAGATAACCTTGATGGAGGGTGTATTCTCATATACTCCTACAAGGGTTTGACAAAATAACCTTGAAATCAAGAAGAAACACATACAATTGCATAAATTCATTAGCTAATCCAAGAGATAGCATGAAAACCCCTTACTTATCAAGATATTCCACCACTGTAATTTCCAAGAAGAAGCATGCAAGAGAAGTCGCTATCCTTATTCCACCAATAGACAAGTAAAAACATCCATTTTGCACCAAATACAAGAGAGAGCAAATTGCCCAAGTAGGGCGAAAATTTCAGCCAAGTTTTTATGTAATTCTCAAGTGAGTTGTGTCTAAAATGAAAGTGAGATGACTTCTATTTATATGAGGTCATCTAAAGCCAATTTTTCCACATAAGAAAGTCAACAACAAATTAAAACATAAGAAATTCAACAACAAATAAAAAAGAGGGTTGAGCCCTTTATTTGCCTTTATAATTTACAAAAATTTTAATTACATCAATTAAATCCCTTATAAGGGTGACATCATGCCTTGAAAGGGTAATGCTAGGCCTCAAAAGTGAGACGTTGAGCCTCTAGATGCAATTCATTGGGCCTCCAAAGGTTGTGTGTCCATCTCTCATGCTCTGGAGTATCATGTCATGGGTTGTATTTGTTGGTTGGCATAGAAATTGTTGGTTGTAAACAATTGGATATGATTGTACATTTTCATCTTTGAAGAAGATTTGAGTTAGTTAAGTATTCTAAGATTATAAACCTTCTTTGTTGGGATGAACTCTTGGTATAGTGTTTCCAAATGCTCTTGTGACTAAACCTCATTTTTAACTTAATGGTGATAGATTGTGAACTTGTGAAGCTCATTGCCTTCATGAGTGATTTTTGAGATCCTTTTTAAGTGCAATCACAATGATAAATAATTGTATACTTTTAAAATTGACTATTGTTTGAAATGTTGATTATTGCATGGCATTTAATGATGGTGTACATGGACCTTGTAATAATTGTGGAATGGGAATCGTAGTAATGGTGTATGCGTATTAACTTTCTTACTTAAAAATAAAAAATTCTCAGACAGTTTTACGGTTGGTTTTGTTGACATATTGCTAAGGGAATTATAGTCTCATTCCATCTCTAATATACTTTGAATCCTAGATTAGAGTCGATTAGTTGTTACCATCTTTGAGAAGTATTTTTTGAGGTCCACATGGTAGCAAATGTCTTACTATGCAATTTTTTTATAACATCACCTTTCCAAAAAATAAAGACATAGGAACCCCATTGATACTAATAACTAGGACACAAAGAGCACAAATATTGTTTGAATCTTGTTCAAGGTCATTGTTTCTATGAGAATCATGTTAACTAGTGTCTAATGTAATATCTATCATTTTAGTTTGTAGGGATTTGAGTGGATAGGTAGAACTTTGACATACTAACTCATTAATGTATTATTAGTGTGTGTTATTTGAATCCTAGTAGTAAACTTAGTGTACGATAGAAGTATAAAGTCTATAAGTCCTATAAAAATCAAATCTCATTACATATTTAATATCAAGGATTATTCCTTAAATCCTAACTACCATTAAAACCTAAGGACATATAATTTCATAGTTAACCCAAAATCATACACAAGATCAAAGAGTGCTCCCTGAATCCTAATAACCTCTGGGAATCAATGACATATCATTTCATATTTGATCCAACCTCTTATAAAACAAAATTTCATTGTTGAAGCCTGAATCCTATGTTAATCTCCTAGTTAACTTTAACTCTATGTCAATCTCCTAGTTAACTTTAACTCTATGTCAATCTCCTAGTGAATCATAAAGAACTTGAACTTGGTGAAAGAATTTAGTTTCTTGATAGTAATAACTAGGAGACAAAGAACACAAATATTGTTTGAATCTTGTTCAAGACCATTGTTTCTATGAGAATCGTGTTAACTAGTGTTTAATGTAATATCTATCATTTTAGTTTGTAGGGATTTGAGTGGATAGGTAGAACTTTGACATACTAACTCATTAATGTATTATTAGTATGTGTTTTTGGAATCCTAGTAGTAAACTTAGTGTGTGATACAAGTATAAAGTTTATAAGTCCTATAAAAATCAAATCTCATTACATATTTAATATCAAGGATTATTCTTTAAATCCTAATGACCATTAAAACCTAAGGACATATAATTTCATAGTTAACCCAAAATCATACACAAGATCAAAGAGTGTTCCCTGAATCCTAATAATCTCTGGAAATCAATAACATATCATTTCATATTTAATCCAACTTCGTATAAGACAAAATTTCATTGTTGAAGCCTGAAGCCTATGTTAATCTCCTAGTTAACTTTAACTTTAGGTCAAACTCCTAGTTAAGCATAAATAACTTGAACTCGGTGAAAGAATTTAGTTTCTTATAAAAGTGTAACTTTAATAATTTGACCTCATCCTAGTGACCACTAGGATTGAATATACAAGATCAAGGATGACCCCGTCCTAGTGACCACTAGGATTGAATAACATATTATTTCATATTTGATCCAATGTCATACACAAAATTAAAGATATCTCTTTAAATCTTAGTAGTGGGTAAGATTTAATAATATATCGGTCCATACTGATCGAAGAGAATATATGACATCTCATTTCATTTTTAAGTCCATACGAATTGCTAGTATTATATAGTATTATATGTGGAATTTTACACACAATTTGAATATAATATTCAAGGAATTTGGATGTATAACAATTAAATTTAATACTATTATATGTGGAATTTTACACACAATTTGAATATAATATTCAAGGAATTTGGATGTATAACAATTAAATGCATGAGTTGAAAAATGAGATTGTTTTCTCTATATAGCGTGTGAGCATGTATTTTATATATGAAGAAAATTCTCCACTAAAACAATATCACATTTATTTTCAAATTTGGATGAGAAAGAATATGTCTACGTGTATGATAGAATAGAAATGAGGTGTGAAGAAAGAATAGATATATCTGCACCATTCGCGGAAAACTTACACTCGTGCAAGATATAGTTTTTAGGTTATTTGATATAGGTTTTTTTTTTAAATATTATATTTATTATTGTTAGAATTTTTTTAAGTAAAATTTGTAGGAAGTTTTGAAATGTTTAAAGTGGATACTTTATTCATTATTGAGAATAATGAAGTTATTCATTATTGGGAATAATGAAGTTAGAGTGTTAGAAAATAATTTTGGGTTATGGATTTAAAAGATAGAGATTACATTAACAACTGTTTTATTGATTTTAATTTTGAGGTTTTCAAAAATCTGAATCTTTTGAAACAATTTTCTTCATAAAAATTTAAAATTTGATTATGCATATTTTCACAATTAAACATTATATTATTATAATTTTTCTAATAACATGATAACTAATGGTGAATATGAAAATAATTGCTTTATAATTTATTTGTTATATTGAATTAGTAAATTTGATCTTTTAGATGGAGGATCGATGGAGGACCATTTTGGAGTGATTTTTTGAATTTTTCAAAAGGCGAGAACAAACCAGGGACGCCATGATTGAAGACTTCACAGGGTTACATTCTCCGTTAGACTTTTTCAGTGTATTGCTTTGGCCATCTAGTCCAGTCATTGTATCGTTAGTTAGAGGTGGTTAATCTATGTGACTAGTTTTTTTTCCTTGTTTGGAATCTGAACCGGTTTGTTAGGTTTGTTAGCACTGTTTGTTTTTAACACCAGTATTCTACTGTCTCCTCTGTCAGAGCACTTACTTGTTTTTTTTTCTCGAGAAGGTGGGGTCTTTTCTCACATTAATTTCTTAGTTTATTCCCGAGAGGTTTTGTTTAGTGGGTTCCAGATGGCCACCTCAAGGCTCGACTCTATTAATGCTGAGGTACAAGATATGCTAAGTGAGTCTGTAGATGATTTGTGGCAGATGCTTGCAGTTAATGTCAATCATATCACTCAACATCCTAACTTGAACCCTAAGTTTACTCCTGGAGCCCATGGTATTCCTTTGGTCAATCAGACTACCGGTTCCTCATACTCAGCACATGCTCCGTCTTTTGATACTTTCTTACCTTCTCGCCATGCCAATTTGCTAGGGGAATTATTGATGAACCATAGTTCTTCTAAGCTTGTTGATAGTAGTCCTGGCTTAGTACAAAAACAGGTGTTTCCTTCGTCAGCTAATGGTGGTGATATTTCGTATAGGAAACAATGGAAAGCCTTGAAAGAGGTTAAGAGGATGGTTCTCGAAGCTGACATTGGTTTAGTTGATACCTGTAGGCTTACTCTCTGTGGACTTGTCGTTAGGTTTGCGTATCAGAGTATGAGTGGTGTGAAACTTGCTGCCTGGTTAGAACAAATATGGGTTCCAGTTATTGGTTATGTTCCAGACATGTATAGTTTATCCAAAGGTTGGATACGCTTTCTTTGTAGAAGCCCAGAAGACGCTGCAACTCTGTTGAACTCCTTCTGGGTGGATGATACGAATAGCCTTATGATAAAGAGGTGGAGATTAGCTTTCAACCCGGATACTGAATTTTTCCCGTTTAGACACATTTGGATCCTACTTCCTGGGTTACCGTGGTATTTATGGAATGTTGGAGCCTTAAAGGCTATCGGTAATTCTCTTGGTAAGTTCATTATGACGGATGAAAGATCTCTGTCGGGCTCTGCGCGAAAGGTTGGAAAGGTGATGGTGGAAATTGATGTCCAAAAGGGACTTCCTGCGACCTTAGAAATAGAGTGGCGAGGAAATCTCATTGTGCAGAAGCTCGATTACTTAGGGATTCCTTTTCGTTGTAGTTTTTGTAGAAGCACCTCACACCTTCGTCGTGAGTGCCAAGGGAAGTATTTACATGAAGAGTTGATGGAACGTACTAGTGGATACTATACACATAATGATTCTTCGATGGATACATGATTCAAAGGTCTAAATGGTAGTGGTTCGAGCTTTCGAGAGCATCCGTCGTCGGTTTTAGGTAAGCTACAATCCTATTTCCTATCTTTCTATCATTCTTTGACTTCTGGAGAAAGAGAATTGGTTTTATCCTCTGAATGGCTTAAACAAGTTATTGTTGAGATTGTCTCACCAACCTTATCGGCTGATGGACTTTCGGACAATATTGTGGATGTCACTAATGACTATGTTTCTCCCTCTAGTTCTCAGACAGTTGTTAAGGTTATGGGACCCGTGACCCTTGTCAGTCGACATGATGTATCTGTTGTTTTACCCACTAACAATTCCCCTGCCGTTGAACCCCCTCCCCCTTATTTGTCACCTTTATCCCCTGGCACTAGTCAACCTGATTATGCTTTGCCTCACATTCTTCCTGGATTCCGTGAATCGAAAGACGAAGAATCAAATTTGTCGGCAGTCCTTGATTCACTTATCCCCTACATTCATGGAATGGAACCAACAATCAAACTTCCTGTCTTTCTTGGTAAACTTGAACAGGTCCCAATGATTACCCTTGGGGACGCCAGTGGGAATCGTACTGAAGGGGGGGGAAATGGGAAAGAGTTTTCTTAGTCTCGTGGTTTAGGTGGGCCCCTTAGAGCAATGAAGGCCCTAGCTCGCTCCAAGTAATGTTATTATTATCTCTCAATATAAGGGGAACGGGAGGCGTCCTAAAACTAGCCTCTATCCAAGGGTTACTTGATCAAGTGCGGCCAAACATCGTTTTTTTACAGAGTTAATCACACAACAATGCCAATGGGGTCTAAGTAAAATTTAAAAAGCACGTGTTTTTTTAAATTTACTTGGATCCCAATGGCATTTTTGTGCGGTTAACTCTGTGGGGAAATCTGGGGGTCTCTTGGTCTCATGGGACCCGAACTCCTTTGAATTGACGCCCTATCTCACATGTAGTGGATTGTTATTGACAGGTTTGGATCTGCAAAATAATAGACAGGTTACCTTTCTAAATATCTATGGGTCGTGCTCGGATCGAAAGTTGTTCTAGGAACGACTTGAGAAGTTGGGGTTGTTAGCACAAAAGAATCTAGTAATTGTTGGAGATCTCAACTTGACACTTGCTTCAGGGGAGATTTGGGAAGGCATCCATACCTTGGGTATTCTGGCAAGTTTTTTTATCAATTACTTCCACAGGAATAAATTGATAGATATCGTTCCTAGTATTTTAATGCCAACATGGAGGAATGGTTGTGCTGGTAGTGAAGCTATATCTAAACAACTTGACTAGGCACTCATATCTGAAGATATTTTGTCATCAGTTGGAGTGTATAGGGCATGGGTTGAGTACCCATATATATATGATCACGCACCGATTGTTTTGCAGCTTGATTCGACTTTGACTTTCAAAGATTTCCCATTCAAATTTAATCCGTGGTGGTCAAAAGAAAGTCTCTTTGTTGAGCTAGTGCAGAAAATTTGGAATGATCCTAAGTTTCTTGTGGAGCATGGAAGACAAAGACGTCTTGTCTGGAAACTAAAGGAGCTGAAAATTTTAACAAGAAACTGGCAAAAGGAGGTGAGGCAACAAAAAGACTCAAGACTTTTGGAGTTAGAAAAAGAGATTGCATTCAGATTACAGAACCAATCTGTCGGTATCTTTAATAATTTTGGTGAACAACCACTTAATTTATTGGAGCAAGAAAGATCCAAAATTCTTATTGAAAATGAGGAACAATGGCGACAACGCAGTCGGGAAATCTGGTGACAAAGTGGAGATCTTAATACTAAATTTTTTCATTGTTACGCGAGTTTTAGGAGGAATAGAAAATTTCTTTGGGAACTAAAGGATGAGGAGGGTCGGTTACACAGTGGTCAGGATAATTTAAAAAAAGTTGCTTATCATCATTTTAGTGACTTTTATAAAAATGGTCTAACTCCTCCAGTAAGTGAACAAGTCCAGATGGTTGCCCATTATAAGGAGATGATAAATAAAATGGAAGCTGAGGTCTTACTCAAACCAGTTGATTTAAAATAGCTACAAAAAGTTATATTTAAGTTCAAAATTGACAATAGTCTGGGCCCGAATGGCTAGACTGTAGAATTTTTTAAGGCTTTTTTTGATATAGTAGGAGAAGACCTACTTGGAATGGTGGAGGAGTCCAGGCAAACAGGTATGATAACAAGAGCATTAAATACTACTTTTATTACCCTCATTCTGAAAGTTAACAAGCCCCACCACTTTGGAGATTTTCGACCGATTTCTCTGTGTAATCTTTGCTATAATATTATCTCAAAGGTTATAGTAGATCGCATAAAACCTTATCTCTCTAAATATCTTTCAGATGAGCAGCTGGGGTTCCTCCAAGGGAGACAGATATAGGATGCTATAGGGACAGTTCATGAATGTGTCCATAGCATTAAGAAAAATAAAATAAAAGTAATGATCCTAAAGCTAGATTTACAGAAAGCTTATGATTGTGTTAATTGGGATATGCTAAGATTAATTCTGCTTCAAATTGGTCTGGGAGTCAATATGACTAACTGGATTATGAGTTGCATTGTTTCTACTTCTTATTCAGTTCTAGTGAATGGTGAAGCTACAGAGTTCTTTAAGAGCAACAGGGGACTCTGCCAAGGCTGTCCATTATCTCCCTTACTTTTCATTCTAGTCATGGAAGGATTGAGCTTACTTCTAAAAGCTAGCGAGAATGCTAGTATAATTTCAGGTATTTTGGTTATGAGATCTTTAAAAATATTACACATACTATTTGTTGATGACGTGGTCATTTTAACAAAAGCTTCTATGCAGAAGTGGTGGGAGATTGACAAGATTCTGAAATTTTTTTGTTCAACCTCAGGATTAAAAATAAATATATTAAAATCTTCTTATCATTATGATGGACTAACTGATCTAGAGCTCAATGTTTTCAAAGTTGTTTTCCCGTTTAACTTTATAGCGATGGAGTTGGGATTCAAATACCTGGGATTTTATATCAAAGATGGAGCACAAGGATTGGAGAATTGGAGTTGGCTATTAAAAAAGTTTGAAAAGAGAATTAATAATTGGTGTTATCGTTGGCTGTCATTGGGAGGTCGCTTAACTCTTCTCAAAGTTGTTTTAACCAGTCAGGCGGTATATTGGCTCTCCATGGCAGTGATTCCTTGTTCGATACTGAACTTGCTAAAAAGAATGATGTACAATTTCTTGTGGAAATGAGATAATTCTTCTCATCATTTGCATTTGTGTAACTGGGAGAAAATATCTATCCCAAAAGCATTGGGGGGCTGGGGCATTCTCAACATCTTTTACTTCAGCAAAGCATTAGCAACAACTACCCTTTGGAGAGTACTCTTGGGAAAAGGTATTTGGCACAAGATTATAATGGATAAATATCTTGGAAATAGAAATTTTACTACGTGGCTAAGATCTAATTCCTTCATACAAAATGGAGTTTCAAAAATTTGGAGCGAATTATTGAAGGTGACTTATATCATTTTACATGGTATAAGTTGGAACCCGGGATCATGAGAGCTAGTGGCTTTGGGAAAGGACTGTATTCTAGGGATGGGGGACAAATCATATTTATCCAATCCATTACAGACTTCTTTAAAAGATAGAAATTTGGTGACATTGACATAGGCACAAAATCCATCAAATACAACAATACTATCTGATTATTGGTAATTAACAAATACAGTCCCTCATTATTGGGAATTCAGTTCAATAAGTTTCAAAATATTTAAAAGGAATGCAATTTGAAGGGAGTATATAGATTTCAAAATATTTAAAAGGAATGCATTTTAAAGGGAGTATTGGTTGGATTACATAAAACCATTTTTTAATCGGAGTTTTGAATTTTTTAGTGATTGTTGGGATTGATTTGGTTTCACCTTGACTATTCAACAAGAAAATACAATGGATTTGGGTCAAAAGATATCCTCATTACACAACCATATCTATTATTCACCAATTCTAGTGGCCACTAGGATTGCCTGTAAGTTTTAAACCCATGAAGTAAAGCAATGCATATAGATTCTTAAGCAAAACATAAATTAATCAATGGCTCATACACATAGTACACAGAGATTTATATCGGAAACCCTTAACCAGGAGAAAACCTATCAACTCTTTATTGTATCAATTTCACCATTCACCATACAATATATACAATGTTTTTAGGTATTTTGTAGATACCAAAACCCTAATCCCTTAATGCGGAATTAATTTAGAAAACTGTTAAAAATAGCAAAATCCTCTAAAAACAACAAAAACCGTCCCAAAATGTTTTTTGGGGCGCTACCCCGAACCCCATCGGCTTTGGGCTACCACCCGTTGCCGAACACTACGCGTAACCAGGGGAGGCATACCTGGGACCCCCCTAAGAAATGTTCGACGCACACGACACAAAGAGCACTACTAGATGGATCGTCAGACACAATTGTCGAATCTGGTGCACCCACACACACACATGCAAAGAATATAACACATACCCAACATTGTCTTGGTCTCGTAATGAGTAGTAAGTTCAATAGGTTTCAAGAGTTTTAAAAGGAATATATTTTTTAAGAGAATCTTGGTTGGATTACATTGAACATTTTTTTGGATTGGAGCTTTTGCAATTGTAGTAGCTGGTAAACTTGCCTTGACTCCATATTGAGTGTTGAACAAGAAAATCTAATGGCCTTGGGAAAAAATATGTTTTCATTACATAACCATATCTACTTACCAACAATTATAATAGCAATTAGGATTGCCTTGGTTTATCCTTGAGTGATCTTTCATATCAAATATAGTCCCTTAGTTATAAAATAAGTTCAATAGGTTTGAAGAGTTTCAAAAGCAATGCATTTTTACTTGGGAGCATTGGTTGGATTGCATTGAACAATTTTTTGGATTGGATTATTGGCAATTCTAGTGGCTACTAGGTTTACCTTCGTTTCACCTTGATTGTTGAACAAGAAATTGCAATGGTCTAGTGTCAAAAATATACCCTCATTATACAAGATATTTATTGATCGTGAATTATAGGGACATCGAAATTTATCTTATGGTTTATAACATAGTTACCAACTTAACGAGAACTCTAGAGAGTTCTCGTTTTTTGGGGGGTCCAATTTTTTACCCTGTTTTTAAAAATGGTGCTACGTGTAGCACCCCCTCTCCCTTTTTAGGTGGTTTTTCGATATTTTAAATTTTTTGATCCACAATGTTTCCACTTTTTTTTTATATATATTTTTTTCATCTATTTTCAAAATTTTCTAATTATTATTATTATTATTATTATTATTATTTTAATTCAATGGTGTTTTTAGTCATTTTTCCATGCTTCTTTCATTCTTAAAAATATTTTTGACCATTTACTTTTTTGAAGTTACGATTTTTCATATAATTGTGTCTCTTTAATTAATTTATTGTCCCATACTTTTAAAATATAGTGGAAAACACCATTTTTAACACATTGTTTACCTTTACTTCAATACATAGAAAAAAAATTATATTTAAATAACACTATTTTTTAATATTTAGACAAAAAAATGATTCAATTTTTTTTTTGACAAATTAAAAACTAAAAAAAAAACAAAATGATTCAATTTTTGACAAATTAAAACCAAAAAAAAAACTAAGAAAAATAAAAAGAATTGAATTTAAAAAAAAAACACACACACACACACACAAAACAAATTTAGATAATAAAGAAAATTAAAGAAAACTTTAAAAACTAAAGAGGAAAAAACTAAACTAAAAACAAATAAAAACTAAAAACACAAAAACGTAAAAACAAAAAAAGGTAAAAAACAAATTTATGACCCAAAACTTTAGAAAGGTTTAAAACACAAAAAATAATTAAAAATATATATTAAAAAACCAAATTAAAAAAAAAAAAAAAAAAAAAAAAAAAAAAAAAAAAAAGAGAGAGATATATATATATATATATATATATATATATATATATATATATATATATATATATATATATATATATATATATATTAAAAAAAAAAAATTAAAATATGTAAACTTTATAAAAACATATAACCAAAGAATGGGAGGGTCAAGTGGGGTGATCCAGATCCAGTAAATCTAAACCGCCTCGAAAATACTCAAATGCATAAAAGGGGGATCTAGGAATGACCCATAAGTCTTAGAAGGATCCCTAGGCTTAGAAAATGCTCAAAAATCAAAGTTCTCATAATTGATGAAACCAACTTAATAGGTAATGTGTTTTGTTCTCCCCGGACATTTCGCCATATATTTACTTTCAAACGGAGTTCGTGGCGAAGTTATTATGCGACACCCTAAAAATTTCAAAACGCAAAAAAAAGTCAAACAAAGGAATTATTACGTACGTATGACGCCGCTAGTGATGCATGTTGACGCCGCAAGATGACATCGCAGCCTAAGGAAATGACACACGCGGGTGGTTGTACAAAGATGACATCATCCGTGCATCGGGATGATGACATCAACATAGTGACGTGTCATCAGCCAATGAGAGGTCGACACGTGGCCTAACTGGCGCCACGTGTCACCTTCTAGAAGATTTAGCAGTTTGGCAGATTTGGCCAAATCTGACAATTTTCCATCAAATCTGACGGTTACTGCCAAATCTGGAGGAGATTCGCTAAATTTGGCGAACTAGTTAACGGATCTGCTTATTTAGCCGAGCATGAAAAACGAGGCAGAGGGAGTTGGCAGATGCTGCATTGGAAACCATCCTAGGAGGTGTCCCAGGCGACCAACTCAGAAATAGATCGACTTTATACACAAAAGTTACAGAATTTCGAGAGGATTCCAAATATGCTCTCTATTTCTTCATCAAAGTAGCCGAACATAAAAGTGATTCCGCAGGGAGGATTTCACACGCCAGACAAGACGACCGGATACAGCAGAGATCAAGATTAGAATCCATGCCGAGGTGTTCTAGGTAACCCGCCGTAGAATCGAATTTTATAATCAAAAGTTGCAATTTCGGTGAGGATCAACATGCTATATGTTTCGCCATCGTATAGCCGACGTAGTGTCTCCAAAGTTCATTTGAGGAGCCGCCATGCTCTGAGTTTGCTACCAAGAACAAAGGCGCGATGAGTTGCCTCGACGACATGTTCTTCCGCACTATTTCATGAATAAGTAATCAAACAGCAATCAAACGAGTTTGGTTTTCACCGGTAGTTGCAAAATGACGTTTTCCAACCACCTATGATCTATGTTTCTGCCTAGAATCGCAGATCTAAAAGTTGGTTTTGGGAGCCTTTTCTTTGTAATTTTTAAGAATTTGAGATTAATTAAAGAGCGGGTCTCACTGTTGGAGTGGACCCGGAGACGAAGTCGAAGTCTCATCGGGTGAACTTCGTTACCTATTCTTGTTCATAGATGGTTTTATTAAATGTTTATGTGCTCATGTGATTGACGGATGTTCTTTAATTTTGCATTACAAGATGGTTAACAGCTAAAATTCACATGCAAATAATGGTTAAAATATCTTGAATTTTTAGATCAAGTTGGTATCGCATCTAGATTAACCATTTGTTTTGTGATTTGATGTTAACAAGATCCAAGCTCTAGCGTGGTGAAGGGGAACTTGAAGAGTTTGATCCGGAGATTGGATCAAGAAGAGGAAATATGTCTTCACCAAAAGGAGAAGAAGCAAATTCTTCTATCCCTTCTTAAGGGAAATTTCTGAAAGCTTTCATGAGAATGCAAATGATGGTAGAGGAGCTCTATCAAGATTGAAAGAAAGGTGAACAAGGTGGGCCATCTAATACATAAGGTAAAAAAAGAAAAAGGTGGTGAGGAACCTCCTAAAACCCAACCAACTTCTCCATCTCTTCTTGATGGTTCTATTCCTTCTCCATTTGAAAAGAAAAAATAAAAGTTGATCCACATGCCTCATTTAAAGCTCGATATTAAGTTTGAATTACCTATGTATAATGAGAGTTTAATGTTGAAAAACTAGACAATTGGATTAAGAAGATTGAAGTTTATTATAGGATTCAAAGTTTACTTAAGATGATGTTAAAATTTAGTTGGTTTCTCTCCGACTTGGAGGGACTCTCCATTTTATGGAGAGCGTGATCTCAAGAGGATCTTCCACAAAAGGCAAAATCAAGCTTCCTTTGATACATAAGGAGTTCATTTCCATCACCAAAAAAGCAATTTTATTCATTAAGGTATATGCAAAAGAAGGCGATGGATTGGCGGTAATTTGAGACAAAGTAGGGGATAAAGTGTGCAAGAATACACACAAGAATTTCAAAAAGAGCATTGATACTTGGTATCCCTCTCTACACTCAGGAAACTCTCTCAAATATATAGGAGGATTGCATACCTTCATTTATGCCATATGATATTGATGTTTAATCCGAATAACCTTGATGAGGTGTGTGTTCAAGCAACTCACATTGAGTCAAAAGGGAAGAGTGTTCATGATGTTTCTTCACCTGAACTCGTCCAGGCAAAAGAAGGCAAGGAAAAGCTGAAAGTTAAACATCAGCAACAATGAAGAAGGGTGATGAGAGACCTACATGCTCCCATTGTCAAAAGCAAGGGCATGAAGAGGCAAAAGTGTTGGAAGCTACATCCCTAAAATGAAACCAAGGGTTTACAGGATCGAAGGTGAAGCAACAACTACTTCAAGCTATCGTTGAGGATCTTGGATCAGACTCCGAGGACAAAACAAAGATAACAATCGTAGGGTGTGAAAGGTAAATCTATTGTTGATAATGATGCTAACATTGGTTCTTCATATGCTTCTACTTCTAAAGATGATCACAATTCTAAGGATAGAAAGAGAAATGCATTGTTTCATATAAGAGTGATTACAAACAAACAAAGGTTGACACACTCATAGATAGTGGATCTCAAGTTAATCTTATTTCAGAAGAAGGAAGTTAAGAAATGGGATTACCAACAAAACCACAATAAGAACCCATCCATTAGGTTGGGTATTTAAAGATAAAAGATTACAAGTAACACAACAATGTGATCTAAAGTTTGCAATTACATCTAAGCTTGTAGATGAGGTTGAATTTGAAGTGTATCCCACTAGATATCTGTTGAATTGTGTTGGGTAGTCCATACTTATATGATCGAAAACCGATCTTCTATCGAGAACATAAAAATTATCACTTGTTTAAAGAAGGAATTGAGTACATAGTGCATTCATATTCATTCAAAAATGACAAATCATAGGGCACTACACAACAATTAAAAGGGTTGTTAATGCAAGTCAAAATTTGACACTTATGTCTATACAATGCAAGGAAGAAAAGAATCCTAAGCAAGAAGAGAAGTACATTTCACCAATGCACCTGCTTTTAAAGCTCGATAGTGTTTCATGGTTAAAAAGTCAAAGATGGTTTGGGTACAATCTCTTCACATGTTCAACGTTTATATTCAACTTATTACTCATCAACAATATGTGGTTGGGTCCGACAATGTTAAATGAAGATGTGATTAAGAATGTGATTAATGTACTCAACAATGTCAGTACAAGGCTATTGAGGTTGTGGTCATTGTTGATTCAGATGTACAAGTGTTCCAAGGAATAGATAGGTGATACACACTAAAAGAGACAAACATGTTTGTCTCACTTGTTTTCTGAATGATTTCATGCTTTTGATGGTCCAAAAGTTTCTTAGTGGGGAGGTTTGATCTAGAAGTGATCCAAACCACCTCAAAATACTCAAATGCGTAAAAGGAGTATCTGTGGAATGACCCAAATCTCGTATAATCCCAGTTCTAAAAATGCTCAAAATCAGGAAAAGTTCCTTTAACCTGATGAAACCAATGTGCCACTAAGGGGCCCTACCATTTCTCCATTTCGCCATATATTTACTTTCTCAAACGCTGATCTCGCATGAAGCATAGAAGTTATGATGACTCCTGACGCTTTTCAAAACAACGTGTAAAAAAAAAAAGTCAAACAAAGGAACATGTCGTAATCGATGATGTCGAGTACAAATGATGACGCCGCGATGACACATGGCATCTTGAGAAAATGACATGTGGCAGGGCTGCATAGATGATGATGTCATATGTATGCATGATGACATCATCATAGTGACCTGTCATCAGCCAATGAGAGACTGACACGTGGCCCAATCGAGGTGCCACGGTCACCTTCCAAGCCCAACAACATGGATTCAAATCGGGCGGTTACCACCCAAATATGGAGAAGGGTTTTCTAAGTTTGGCTTAACCGTTAGCTTAATTCTCTGCCATTTAACCGTGCATGCAAAAATCCAGGGAGCTGGCGTATCGTGACAGAACCGCATGAGGTGTCCCGCAATTTGCTCACAAATAGATCGACTTTATACTCAAAAGTGTCAGACCTTTGAGAGGATTTCGAATGTGCTCTATGTTTCTTCATCAGAATAGCCAATAGAAAATTCTCCGTGAGGGAGGAGTTCACACGCCGAGATCTGCATGTATCCGACAAAGCGTAGACCTGATTGGGAATCCATGCCAGAGGGGTAAGGTTCCAAAGTGACCACCAGAATAGATCACCTTTATACCTCAAAATTCTGCGTAATTTTGAGGATTCCTGATACCAGTCCGCTTGCCACATCGAGTAGTCGAATGTAGTGCGCCTCCGTGAGCCCATTTGAGCCAGCCAAGCATACCTTGAGCAAGTCAAAAGCTGCGTAACGTGGACGCTTCAAACACCCATGATGTATACATAAGGTTTCCTCAGCCTGTAATCAGCAGCATCCAAAGTTGGTTTTGGGAGCCTTATATGCTTCCTTCTTTGTAATTTTGCTAATTTGAGATTAATTAAAGAGCCGGGTCTCAATCGCTGGAGTAACCCGAGACGAAGCCAGCCGAAGTCCGGGTGGAACTCATACCACCCTCTGCTCATATAGATGGTGGTTTTCTACATGTTTATGTGCTCATGTGTTTGATGGATGTTCTTTAATTTTCATTACAAAGATGGTTAATGGTTGCACCACATGCAAATATTGGTTAAAAAAGAGATCTTGAATTCCTAGATCAAGTTACACCAGATCATTTGGCATCACCTCCATGGGTGTCATGGGGGTAAGACCGCCCTAGCCCACACGGGCCTAGTGGGACCAGGGCCTAGCCCATGGATGCGGGGGTGATGTCCGACATCACCCCACAACACTCCAATAATATGTAGGTTTGCAATTTTTATTTTTTTTAAAAAAAAAAAAAAAAAAAAAAAAAAAAAAAAAAAAAATTCAAAATTATATTTTATTTTGTTTTAAATTATTAAATTTGTTTATATTTGAGTTTCTTTTTTTTTCACTTTAGATTCATTTAAAATTGATAGGTTTTATATTAAAAATAATAATAATAATAAATAAATTTTGGCTTTTTATTTTCTTTAAACTTACTTAGAAGTTTATTCTAAAATTAGTTTTAACATTTTATTTTATTGAATTTCCATATTGATTTTATTAAAAAAATTGTTTCTACTTAAATAAGCTATTTTGAATGGTTTTTAGAATTTTTAATATATATATTTTTTATTAGTACCCTTTAATATATTTTGTTTTTTAATTAAATTTATATATAGATATATATATATATATATATATATATATATATATATATATATATATATATATATATTAAATGATTTTTTTAAATAATAAAAAAAAAAAAAAAAAAAAAAAAAAAAAAAAAAAAAATGGTTTTTAGTTTTTTCATCTCTTGTTTTCTTTTTAATTTTTATTTTAAATTAATTTTGAATTATATTTTTTAACGTGTTTTTGGTCATTTAAAAAAATATATGTAAGCAGATTTTGTCCTTCTATTTATTTATATTTTAATGTAAATTAAAAAAAAATGTAAATAAATTTTCAAGTGACCATTTGGGGTCCAATTTTGGGTTGTTTATTTATGTAGGGATTTGTCGTCAATGTCACAATTTCAATTAGGTTGTAAAGAGATATGATTTTCACGTTTAGGAAAAAACATTTTGTTTTATGTAGCATCACTTTTTCAATTGGGTGTTGATTTTAAGGTTTTTCTGAGCTACTGTCTGAGTTTTGAAGGGGCAATGTTTGAAAAATGTTGTAATTTTGACCCCGTTAAAAAAAATGGTGCTATCGGTAGCACAAATTTTTGATTTGGGGGTTGGTTTTCATGTTTGTTATGCAAAAATATGGGTTTTAAGGGCTAGAATTCTCGTTTTGAGGTCACAGTTCTCGTTAAGTCGGTAACTTTGTTTCATCCTTGAGTGGAATTATCTTATATTATACTTTCTTAATATTGTGAAATAGGTTCACAAGGTGCAAAGTCATTGTAATCTTGGTGTGTGGTTGTATTGGAAGCACAAATCCTATTCAAATTATGATTAGTGTGTGATAGAAATACAAATCTAAGGTTAAATCCTAGCAGCTATTGACATCTCTTTGTCTTCCAATGAGTGTGTGGATGATTAGGCTCAATGAGACATAGGTATTCAAGCATGTGTACCTTTCATGGCTAATGTGGATTGGTTCTCTAGTGTAATTTAAATCCTAGTGATTGATATGATTCAGACTTTGCTATGAATCATGGTACATTTTCCCATTCTTTATGTAGTCTACTTTCACTTCTAGCTACAAATCTAACTAACCTTACAATCTACATTTATTAAATTCAACCTGATAGTAAATGTGCCACTATGCGACTTTTTAAATAAGATGATCTTTCCAAAAAAGATAAAATTTCCAAAAAATCCATTATTTCTAAAATAATTTAATCAACCTGTTATCGCACAATTTTTAGTTTGGGCAAAGCCCAAACCAAGCCATAAATGTGTTACACAACTTGGAACAATTATCACTATCACCTCAATAGATGTTGTTTGCACTCTTTTCGTCGTTTGATGAGCAAAAAGTCAGTGCTTACATGCCTAGTTGGGCTCTGCTAGTCATGACAGTTGTATGGTAAAAGGTTAGAAAGAAAACAATAAAGCTATTAACAAGAATTAAACAAAAACTAA
>SNQJ01S0067151.1:0-33845 GCA_010110895.2 Picea sitchensis | reverse complement strand
AGCTATACAACTACGTCGAAGCTAATCTCAGTTTTGTTTGTGTTTGTAAAGATGGAAAGTGTTAAACCCCATGCACTGCTACTCCCATTTCCTACACAAGGTCACTGTTAGAGATAATGACTAATTAATGCTACACACTAGAGTTTATGGATTGGATTGGGTTTTTTGGATGATGTTGAGAGATTCTCTCAACCTCTCCCTCCAAGAGTGCAATAAGTTCAATCTCACAACACTTATTTAAGTGTGATGTATCTCTGTGTAATTTGAGTAATACAATCCTATTATTCTATGTGCCCAATTCTTCCAATTTGTATTTTGGTATTAGAGTTGAGGAGAGAGGATGATAAAGTCATGTATCAATCCATCGGTGGCCTGTGAATCTAAGAGGATTCGCTGCAAATAGTTTTAGCGCGATTAGTTTCCAGTGTTGTACATGTTGAACACCGCTACAACTCTAGAATCTGACGAGGAGGGTGCACGAGAGGGGTTTTGAGCTTCAATTGAAAGTTGTTGACTCATTCTATTGACCACAGAAAGAGAAGAATCCGCTACTGCTACAAGAGAGATATTGAAGGGTTTGATAAGGGAACACAAGAGAGGATCTTCTGTGAAGGAGGAGAGCTTTCAAAATTTATCTGAAGGCATATTCAAAAACTCTACATCGTCAGGCTCGTGTATAAAGATTTTTCGCTAGAGCCCAGGTGAAAATCAACCATGCCACTTAGTATTCATCATAGGACAACATTACCTTATATGATTATTACAATAGTCAGACTATAATGCATGCAAGTTATTGATATGTATAAACGATCTGCCCTCGCTGAGGACACAATTGTTGTCGATGCCAGAGGGAGACAATACCATCACTGGTGTTTGCAATTCATTGTGTTAGCACTGAAAATCACCCTCAGATTGAGGGAGGATAAGCCCTGTACCCATCAGAGTGTTTGGTGGATGTTTGATTTATATGAGTGGAGGTCAAAATACAGAAAACTCAATACAAGAATGATTTCAACACAGAATTGGACAAGAAATGCACAGGGAAGTGAGGGCCACATTAACTTCAGTCAGGGAATTGAGTTTTAGCATGAGCAGAGGGAATACTTAGTAAGAAAAGTGAACAAGACTGCTTTGGGCATCAGGACTTCAAGTAGCTTGGAGAGGAAAAACTCAGGCTCAAGAATGCTCTAGAACTCAAGCTTCAAACATTGAAATATGTCCAAACGACACAATCACAACAACATAATGATCAAACCTACATCACAATGAAACTACAACAACTCAAATGGATCCTCCATGCCCAATCCATTCAGTGTAAGAGAGAAAAATATAACAAAGAGAATTGATTAAAAATGGTCACGATACTATTGTAATCAAACCTACATTACAATATAATAACAACCCTCGACTGGATCCTCCATGCTCGAGCGTTTTAACACATCGTTTTACATAGAGATGGAAAGAGGTTGACTTCTATTAATCTAAAAGTATCAAATTTGATACATAACCAGAGAATAACTCTGGCATCCAAACATTACAAAATAGGGAGCTCTGCTCAACCAGCTGACCACGTTAACAAAATATCAAAACTACCTACTTATACTCAGAACTATCCACAACCACCAGGGGCACAATATGGCCACTGCATTCAAAACTGGCCATTTGCATCTTCCTCTGTCAGATTGCGCATGCAATCTTCTGTCAGATGCTAGCTCAGATCAGTATGGGCTTGCAAGAAAATTCATCCACAAGGGAACTTTGGGCTGACAGACTACCTCCACGGCCAGTCCTTCTATACTTTCCATTTATGGGGTGAGACGAGGTTTCAACCAACACCCCCCCTTAATTAACTACTTTCATCGGGATCAGGATGAGGCTTGAATGCTTGGGGATCTGCCATGCGTTGCTATCGGTTCTTCGAGTCAACTCGACGCCTTAAAACCATGATAATCTCAGTATGTGAATAACACGGGCATTTTTCAGCCTTTCATGTAGAACTCATGAAATCTGTGCCCTTTCCTTCATGTCCCCAAAGCTTCTAGTGTCAGCTTCTTGGCCCTTTTCCCACATGCGAACTCGGGCCATGACCAGATGCTTATCTCTAAAGGAACTTCGGGACTTCACTTTTCAAGGATATTCACAACACCGGACCATAGACTTCTCGATGCTCTCTTTGATGAAATCACCTTACTCAAATTGACGACTGGATCTGTTTTGCATCCAACGGCTGTGATTTCTTCCTCAGAACTCCACCTCGGCCAGCTCCATGCGATGGGCACCAACCTTTCCTCTTGGACCTACTTTCCATATGAACTCAGGTTGTGACCCTGGGCCCACTCTCCAAGCGCTTCTCAAGCTCACACTGCATGAAACTTGCACATTGCTCCCAGTAAAACCTCTGATTCGTGTAACTGCAAATCCATTGATTCGACGCCATGTGCCCCTCTGGATCAGACGACTCCAACTAATTTTGGGCTTCAGGACTTTAGACCTTTGATGAAAAAATTTAGCCATATTTCAGATTCTCGATTCCCATGATAATTTTCCACCGTCGATCTCTCTCAATGAGATCTACGGTCCAGATTTAACCTTTGCTCGACCTGTGACTTCGGTCTTTGGTTCTGGTGCTATACTTCATGAGAATTTGAGATTTTGAATGCCCACGAGCTATCGATTTGAACTCGTCATGGATTCTCCACCGCTGAAAGATTAAACCTAACTATTGCTTGCGTTACAAGCCTGAAATAGATTGTTCTAAAAGCTGCACTTGGAGCTCAAGGATGATACCTAGGCAAGAAAAGGACTGGGTCTCTCTGTGACCCTTAGACAACTTTATGTGATAAAATTTGGCTCTACAGGGGATGGCATCCTCCTTGCGAGCTGCCAAGAATGAGCAGTTCCAATGCCTTAGTTGTTGGGCTATGGAGTCTAGCTCAAAACTTTCGTTGAAGAAAATAGGGAAATATGTACACTACTCTACTAAAAAATGAAAACAAACACATGGGATCTAGAAGGAGCTTATTTATGTACAATCCTAGACTAATTGATTTTTACAGAGTGCTAAGTGAAAGAAAACTTCCACCAGAGCCATTCAAACAACTTCCTAATTGAAAACTTATTTACTCTGTCACTGGTCAATCAGGGATAATGAAATTGTGACATCAAATCAATTACATTATTCAACTCTCCTCCTAGTGCTGAAGGTAATATGAAGCTGGGAGGCTTCAATACATGGAAAAAATGCAACTCCATGTACTCCCCTACAAGGTCATAAAATAGGTGACAAAACTTATTGGGTTGGTAACATAAATCTCGCTTTGTCTTACAACTACTCACATATGGCTGAATGTTTGTGGCAAGCATAGGTGAGTGAAATAATGATGCAAGATACTGATGCACTTCTTCTTTGTCTGCTCCGAAAACATCAACGAGATGAGGGCAAGAAATCTC
Source organism: Picea sitchensis (assembly GCA_010110895.2). NCBI lineage: Eukaryota > Viridiplantae > Streptophyta > Pinopsida > Pinales > Pinaceae > Picea > Picea sitchensis. The sequence goes on along the minus strand of SNQJ01S0067151.1, from coordinate 30,395 downwards.
TTCATGTATATCAATGAACGAGTGTTTCTCCTTAACATGATGCTCACTATTTTATGCGGGCCCAGGATGGATGATTTCCCCACAATGCTTTTCCTTAATGTATAAAGGAAAAATCTCTATAGTTTTGTCTTGGAAATCCTTCATATCCACCTCGAAATCCGATTCATAACTGTTATACATCGGTTGACTACTCCTCAAGTCAACAAAATGTGATGTAGGGGTCTGCTCTTCTTTCTTTGAACACTCATCAAACATGGGTGAGCACAAAACTCTTTTATCTTGCAAAGGAAAATGAGCGACCTCTCGATTCTTCTCTTCAATCCTAGGTGAAAATACATCATGAGAAACCTCTTGAAGGAAAAGAAAAAAATCCTCCTCCACCACTATCTCTTATTTTAAATCTGAGACAGTAGGGGTATCAGGGGTAGAATATGATATATCTATGGCTATGCAATCATCAACACTATCATCAATCATATCTGGAAGGCCTTCTTCTCGGGAAATAGAAAGAGAAAAGATTTCCTCCATGACTGCAAAATACTCGCTTCTATCCTCACTTTCTCTTTCAATCAAATATTCACCAGACTCATCACACGAGGAAGACTCTATCATATGTTGGATGTGGAATGCAAACTTCTTACAACAGTCATAAAAAATAAGATGGGATAGGTAAATTTTCTCGTAATATGAATTAAAATCATCATGAAAATCCTTCAAAGAATGGATACAAGCAGCAAGGAGAGATTGACACCATTCACGAGCATCGTCCTCTAAAGAAAATCTGAACATCTTGATCACGACATCCTCATGAAAAAAATCCTGCTCAAGCATGCATATATGAAAATTGAATAAGTGCTCACGTGGATGGTCATGCTTGCTTCCTCTGAATCTCAAAAGATAATCATCAAATTCATTTATAGCCAACACTGGATTTGGATAACCAACTATGGCTGAAAAAATGAAGGGGGAAAACCTCTTGGCCAGGATAGCCTCCATAGCCTTTTGATTTGTCTCCCTTCAGTGGATTCACCAAAAAATTATGCACAGTGTAGTCGCCATGGTGAAATATAATCAGTCAAAATAATGTGTCTATCTTTAGTTCACCATCTAAAATTGGATCTCTGCAATGTTGTTCTTCCCAAGGAGCTTCAAAATCTTTCTTGAGAAAGATTTCCTTTCTTGATAATCCTCTTTGGGTTGGTTTCAAGTGTAGCCAAAGGCATCCATGGAGTATACCTCATGTGTCTGCCTATGGGAGCCACAACTAAAACAATGGAGTCACCAGGTGCAAGCTGCAATCTTCAAGTTATTGATTTCTTATGCACCTTCAGAATAAGAATTTATTTGTCGTTCTTACCCAAGGAAATGTCTTCAATTCATTCCCTGACAATGACGTCGTGCATGTTAGCACTAAGATTCACCCTCAGATTGTGGGAAGATAAGCCCAGTACCCATTAGAGTGTTTGGTGGATATTTGATTTATATGAGTGGAGGTCAAAATGGAGAAAACTCAATACAAGAATGATTTCAACACAGAAATGGACAATAAATGCATAGGGAAGTGCGGACCACATTAACTTCAGTCAGTGAATTGCGTTTTAGTATGAGTAGAGGGAAGACTTAGTAAGAAAAGTGAAAAATACTGCTTTGGGCATCAAGCCTTCAAGAAGCTTGGAGAGGAAAAACTCAGGCTCAAGAATGCTCTAGAACTCAGGCTTCGGACACTAAAATATGTCCAAAATACACAGTCACAACAACATAATGATCAAAACTACATCACAACGCAACTACAACAAATCAACTCGATCCTCCATGCCCGATCCATTCAGTGTAAGAGAGAAAAATATAACAAAGAGAACTGATTAAAACTGGTCATGATACTATTGTAATCAAACTTACATTACAATATAATAACAACCCTCGACTGGATCCTCCATGCCCAAGTGTTTTAACACAACTTTTTACAAAGAGATGGAAAGAGGATAAATTCTATTAATCTGAAAGTCTCAAATTTGATACATAACCAGAGAAAAACTCTAGCATCCAAACATTACAAAATATGGATATCTTCTCAACCAGTTGACCACGTTAACAAAATATCAAAACTACCTACTTATACTCAAAATTGTCCACAACCACCAGGGGCGCGATATGGCCACTGCGTTCAAAGATGGCCATCTGTATCTTCCTCTATCAGACTACGCATGCAATCTTCTGTCAAACGCTAGCTCAGATCAAAATGGGCTTGCAGGAAAATTCGTCCACAAGGGAACTCTGGGCTGACAGTCTGCCTCCACGACCAGTCCTTCCATAATTTCCATTTATGGGGTGAGACGAGGTTTAAACCACCAACCCTCCTTCATTAACTACTTTCATCGGGATCAGGATGAGGCTTGAATGATCAGGGAGCTTCCATGCGCTGCTAGCAGTTCTTCGAGTCAACCTGGCACCTTGAAACCATGATATTGTCACTCTGTGACTAACACAAGTTTTTTTCGGCCTTTCATGCAGAACTCGTGAAATATATGCCCTTTCCTTCGTGCCTCCAAAGCTTCTGGTGTCATATTATTGGCCATTTTCCTGCATGTGACCTCGGGCCATGACCTGAAGATTATCTCTAAAGGTGCTTTGGGACTTCGCTTTTCGGGGATCTTCACAACACCAAACCACAGACTTCCTGATGCCCACTTTGATGAAATCACCTGACTCAGATTGACGACTCGATCTGTTTTGCATCCGACGGTTGTGATTTCTTCCTTGGAACTCCACCTCAGCCGACTCCACACGATGGGCGCCAACCTTTCCTCCTAGACCCACTTTCCATAGACCTTGGGTTGTGACCATGGGCCCACTCTCTGAGTGCTTCACGAGCTCGTGCTGCGTGAAACTTGCGGATTGCTCCCAGAAAAACCTATGATTCACGTAACTGTGAATCCACTGATCTGGCGCCACGTGCCCCTCTGGATCGGACGACTCCCGCTAATTTCAGGCTTGGGGACTTCGGAACTTTGATGAACAAATTTAGCCATATTTCAGATTCCCAATTCCCACGATAATTTTCCACCGTCGATCTCTCCTTATGAGATCTACCATCCAGATTTAACCTTTGCTTGACTTGTGACTTCGGGATTTCATTCTGTCTCTATACTTCACGTGAATTTGAGATTTTGAATGCCCGTGAGCTGCCAATCTGAACTCATCATGGAATCTCCATCGTTGAAAGATTAAACCTACCTATTGTTTGTGTTTCAAGCCCAAAATATATTGTTCGAAAAGTTGTACTTTGAGCTCAAGGTTGATACCTTCACAAGCAAAGGACTGGGTCGCCCTGCAACCCTTAGACAACTTTATGTGATAACACATTTCTACTGTGATCTAAAGGTGAGCTGACCATTTGGAAAATTCACTCCTTACCATGGAAATATTTACCACAACCGACTATGTGTTTTTACTTGATGATGAAGAAGAGGAGGAGGATTACAATATCCAAGAAGGAGACGAGGAAAAACTCATAGTGGCTAAGGAAGAATAAATTCAATTGCTAGAAGAGAAAATGGAAGAAGTGTCTAAGTAGGCCGAAGACTTGGTTGGGACGCCACCAATATCAACTCATGTGAAAATGGTATCTAAAGAGATAGCCTATGCGCACAGATCTGAATCAATAGAACCAAAATCGAAGCAAGATACTGAAACACGGCTGCAAGAAGATGGAGGACAAGAATTTAGTACAACATGAGATGCAGGACTGACCAAGGGAAGTCATTGCCACAACATTTTGCGATCTATCAAGTTAAAGGATTTGTTGTTGAGACCAATCACTGGCTGGAAAGCAGAGCATTGGACAATGAAGGTCGGCGGTAATATTCTTGGATAGAGGTTGGGTTTCTCATTAACATGGAAGGTTGTTATTGTTTCTCAACTGATATTTTGGACAATTCAATTCATAGGAAATGAAATATCGGAATCACCTACACTTCTGGATAAAATTGTCCAAGCTTTCATGATAAATCCAATTTTTGTTTTTCTTGAGTTCCTCCAAAATTATTATGGTTGTGAACCTTATCCTGACTTCTAGAAGGTTGTTCAAGCAAAGGTGCAAGTGAGCATCAAGGAATGGAAAGAGAAGAAGCAGAAGAAACATGTATAGTGGGAATGAAATATATATATATATATATATATTATGTGTGGTGTTCTTAAAGTTTTTTATATGTTTATGTGTTTACGTAAAATAAAGTAGGAACTCGTGTATCTTGATATAACCTAGCAGTCTCGGTTTCAAGAACAATTGTTCTTATTATTGGAAGTCACCTTGTATAATTGAATGTTGAGGACATTCTGTATCCAGACTTCCCTTCTAGACACTAACAGATAGACAAAAACAAAATATTTATCAGATGAAGGAATGTTCATAGGATGTTTCAATAATTGACATATTTTCTCATGGAAGCCCTTATGAGCAGAGTTTGTCAAAATTGTCTATCATACAAGTGCATGAATGACGATCTGAAACATTTATACTTTAAATGAGTTGAAAATAAAGATCGAAGAAGAGGAAGAGAAAGAGCGCAATCCAGAGGCGTCAAAGTGGGTGTATGTGTTGATGAGGATCATGTCAGACAAAGTGTTGTAACCTTTTCTGTTATGTAATTTGTGAAGTTTTGTAATGTAAGAATTAACGGGGGGTGTTAGAGATAATTCCTAATTAATGCTACATATTAGATTTTAGGGATTGGATTGGGGATTGGATTGGGTTTGTTGGAGGATGTTGAGAGATTCTCTCAACCTCTCCCTCCAAGAGTGGAATATGTTGGATCTCACAACACTTATTTAAGTGTGATGTATCTCTGTGTAATTTGAGTAATACAATCCTATTATTATGTGTGCCCAATTCTTTCAATTTGTATTTGTCACATAAATCCCATGATACAACTAGCCAATTTTTTAACCTCTAGAAATGTTCTCGTGAATTTCGTTAACACAGATTTCAACCACCGACGCATGAATCCCAAGTCTACTGAGGAGATCATATTTGAGAGCTTTCCCGATGGCCTTCCACCTAAACACGGTCACACCCTGAATATTCTCGAACTCTTCCAGTTTGTGCAGAAGCATGGCCTCACAACGCAGAAAGAATTGTTGAAAACCTAAAGCATTCGACTATTAATGTTCCTCCCATCTTGTTTATAGTTGCAGATGGAATTTTCTCTAGTTTTATGTGGCAGATCTCCCACAAATATGTGGTTCCTTGGGTTTCCTTATGGACAACTAGTGTTTGCGGTTTCTTTGCTTATTTCCATATTCCTTTTCTCATGGGCGAAGGTTACTTTCCCATGAAAGGTATGAAGTTTTACTCGATTTTCAATAGCAAACCCCATTATCTCTTGAGTAGAATTTCGAAGTTGAAAATACTGAGAAAGAGATATTGAATAGTAAAATTCCAATACTAGCGTAAGCCAGGAATAATGGAAGCCCAATGATTCCTCCATTAGTATTGAGATCCATTAGGAATAAAAGACCAATGAATTCTCCATAACATCAATCAATCATGTGTAATAGAATTTAAAAATTGTATGACAATGCTTATTGTTGGCAACAGGACGAAGTGGAAAGAAGGATGATCATGGAGAAAGGAAGTGTGTAGAGAGCGAAGCAACAATTGGAAGGAAACACAACATGCATGCATGCAAGAAAGCATGCACAAGGAAAGCAACAGCTGGAAAGAAGAACAACACGCGCACACGAGAGGAAGACCTAACGTCAGTAGGGTTAGGGTTTTGGTACTATATTGTAAGGGTTGAAGAGCCAAAGATGTATAAATACCATACTGAGGTATTATAAAGTAGTTGTTGTTGTGTTTTCTAGTTAACGAATTTACGGATTTTACAGTAGTTCCAAGTAAGTTAGTATTCAGGTTTACATTTTGCTGTATGAACTATTTTGCAAGTTGTTGAGCTAAAGGAGAGACGAGAAGGTAGATATTGAGGATTAGAACATAGGCTGAGGAGCCTGGTGCAATCTAGTTCATCTCATATAGATCTTACCCATCTGAAGAGAGTTGTAAGCGCATGGTGTTGTAGAAGCAGAACTACCATAATAAAAGAGCCAAGAGCCAAATCTTTGTGGACGTAGCCCGGGAGGGGGTGAACCATGGTAATATCTATGTAATATGATGAATGCATGCATATCTTTATCCTCTTTTCAGTAGATATTTGTTGTGATTAATTAATGAATGAGTTATGGCATAATCGTGAATAAGATTAGGTTTCATTTACTAGTTATATTAATGGTTCAATTATCGAGCTCTCATATCTCATACTCAATCCATGGCTATAAACACCTGAGTCTTGTAGCCACCCATTAAATCTATCTCGGGTGAGACTGTGCAGTGCATTATGTGTATTGTGTTGCCTTCTGGTTTACCTGGAGGGTCGATAGTTTTAGAGGATTTGTTGGAAACTCGAAAGACATGAACCCTAGGTCACAACTCAGACATTATAGGAGAAATGATAACAAACAAATGGTTTCATTGTTGTTGGTAGGAACAAGAGAGGATTGAGTAAGAGTAGATTTGTAAAAGATTTGTTGGAGGCATATTAAGATAAGGTTAGGGAAAAGACTGATGAGCCATTAGAAGGGAATTTTGAGACTGTGGAACCCCACAAAGGCAAAGATCGAAAGCTGGTTGAGAACAAAAGAGATAGAGTTTGCACAGAAAGACAAAAGAAACCCTGGAATAACACCTCGCAAATATCTGGAGAAATACATGTTTACTTATTTGAACGAAGTCTTTTTCTATGATTTTTCGCATCTACTGCAGGAGTGGATACTAATATTGAAGGATAACCATGCAACGAATACGATTCGATAGTTAGATTGGACCCCAATACAGATTGATCAGTTACAACAGGTGAACAACAAATTCACCCACGCAGTAGAATTTTGGCTTGACAGTATTGTGGCAGGCTTCATAATAAAGTTTACAGTTGACACAATGAAGTCGTACAACGCAACGAAGCAAGAATTTCTACACAGACCTCGAGGAAGGTACATTTGATAACTGTATGCTTCTATTAAGATACTGCTATATAAAAAAGGTGTAATGACAATGGGATCAAACAGCTAAACTTCCTTTCGTGCATGGGGGAAGGGGGGAAGCACTAACAGAGGAAGGAGAAATGGAAGGAGGTAAGGATAAAGGCAAGAAGGAGGAGGAAAACTTGGACCCAATCATGATGGACGACGACCAGATCAAGTGGATCTTGGCGTCAATGGGAAGGATGTGTAGCGAAGTACCCTACCAATACAAGGTGAACATCAAGAAAAGAGCCATAGCCGTGAGGGAAGGCTTGGCGAGTGATGAGGAAGAGGTAGAGGATCTCTGGGTTGTGGAGAAGATTGAGGAAATCCTGCACGCAACATATGAGAGGAAGAAGAGAGGTCCAAGAGAAAGAGGACAAGGCAGCCATCCTATCCATATTAATTCCAGTATGGAGCCCATAAACCCATGTGCGACTAATACACCAAAGAGAAGACCACCATTTAGACAATTGAAGTTCGAAGGAAGTCTGACATCAGGAATTACATATACACAAGGAGCAACAACTGGAGGAGCCAGTTTAGGTAGCACTATTCAGGTATCTACACCGCGAGGAGGTAGTAGTTCAGCATTCAGGATGGTCGGACATGATCCCACCATTACGTTACCAGAATTCCGGGGAGAAGCATCAGAAGACCTTGAGAAACATTTGTTCATTTGTGCAAAGATCTGGGAAGCAAAACAGATTACCGATGAAGATACTAAACTTTCTCAACTAGCAATCATACTCAGAGACCACGCACTAGACTTGTACATGAGTCTAGACACAAAGAGTGTCCCTGGGACGGCAAGGACACTGGCTGACATCAAGAAGTTTTTGATAAATGAGTTCCAGAAGTCGAGCTCTGAGGATCATTACATGAACGAGATGATCGAAATCAAACAGAAACCATGAGATTTTGTATGGGAGATTGATCAGAGATTCAAGCGGTTGAAGGGAAAGATAAAATATCTCATGACCGATATGAAACATCGACACCTGCTTGTCAACTCATTACTCCCATATTTGAAATACCCTTTACGACAACATAAATTTCAGACACGGGCAGAGGCTCTATAGGAAGCCCTGCAACTGGAAGAAAACCAGTACCAGTAGACAGACCCAACTATCGAAGAATTCAAGGAGGATTTGAAGAATCTAACATTTCAGCTGAACCAGAACAAGAATAAGGACAAATGAGAATTTGTTTGGTGTACCACATGCAGGACAAAAGGACACCACAAGAACGAATGTCCAATGTTCGCACAATATATGGCAGCAGGAATGTCGAATCCATTACCAACGGGAGGATTATGGTGCGAAATCAACAAGAAATAAGGTCACGAACCTTATCACTGCACGATGATGCAGAAATACCAAACAATCCCAAAGAGATCATATTGCACCTTTTTCAATTAAGTGGGCCACGATGACAAATATTGTAGAACTATGGAGTTGATGTGAGAAAGGACATCAGACACATATAGAGTACAGGCAGAAATGATGACTGGGCAAGCAACACCATAGTTTAATCAAGTTCCAGATCCATACAACACTGTGTAGTAGTAGTATAATACTGCGCAACAACCATACAACAACACACAGCCATAGTACAATACGACACAACCCCAGTACAATACCACGCAGTACAATCAGGCACCTCAATATAATGCGTCGCAAGGAGATCGAGCAAGATATAGAGGAGGAGGCTTCGGATGAGGTAGAGGACCAGTCACATGTCACAATTGTCAGCAACTAGGACATTATGCAAGAGAATGTCCGCTTCCACCAGAAAATTGCATGTATTGTTGCATATCGAACCACGATACAGAGGAATGTCTGACACTACTAGTAAAAAATAAGGAAAAGATGAACCATAACAACCAGAATGTCCAATGGATTTCAGCCGAAGCAAAGGATGAAGAACAAAACATCAACATAGTTACCCATGGAGGGGATAAAATAGGCACAGATGCAGTTCGAAAAGAACCAGCACAACATCAATGGGTAAAGAAGAACACGGAACCAAGGAAGTAGTTCGACGTGCAAAAGGAAAAGGAGATCTTTAAAGAGGTCAGACAAGAATTTCAGAAGGAGGAAATAACGTCGACTTCAACTGCACAGCAAAACAAGGAAGCACCAAAATACGAGATGCCTCCATCATTGGATCATACCAACAGGATGCAACCCATGGGACAATTAAGTACTATAAAAGGATTTTTGCAATCATGTGTAAAGATATTAGGTGACCCATCATCTATGAAAATATTGCAAAACATACTAGAAAAATGTAGTAGCGAGATGGAAGAAAACCTAGAACCAAAAATAGTTAATCACCTATACACAAGAAGAAGAACAAGTAGGGAGTTTAGACTGAATGCTAACATCAGAGATTTCAATATGGGAGACATTATACTAGATTTGGGATCCGAAGTTAATGTATTACCCAAAAAAACATGGCAATGCATGGGAGAACCTACATTAGGATATTCATCGGTTCAATTGAAACTAGCAAACCAGCACAAAGTCTTACCATTAGGTAGACTGAAAGGAGTGACAGTCGACCTAGATGGAGTGCCCACTAAAGCACATTTTGAATTTATTGAAATAGTGGATGACACAACACCTTACCCGGCATTGCTTGGTCTGGATTGGGCGTTTGAAAACCAGGCCATAATCAATTTGAAGACGAGGAAAATGACATTTGAGTCATGTGAATACATGGTCATCGCGCCATTAGACCCATCAGAAAGCGAGAGGTTTGTAGAATTCACTTGCCTAGATTGAGAGGAAATCGGCCAGTTGTATCGAACAACTGCGCACAATGAGGACTATGTAAACCCAACTGTAGATGGGGTACTCATTTGGAGAAGAATTACTTCATGTGAGACAGATTCAGACACTGGCTTAGATAACTGGTAGAAAATTCTACACGAAGTATCCACGAGAAGATGTGCAAGAATAGATTGCGTAGTACGATGGGTAGGCACAGAAATCAGAGAACCACCCAATTTCCATGGAATAAATGATTTGGAAACATTCTTGGCACAATATGAAGATGCAGTGTTAGAGAACCAGATATTGTTAGCACTTGATTTAGCACTAAAGGTCACACTTGCAAGATGGCAGGGTGCGCACAAGGAGACAATTACAAACTGGTACCAATGCAAGTGGTTACTGCACATAAGGTTCGGCGCAAAATAGCAAAACAAAAAACAATAGAAATATGATGGACACGGGGTACCAGCGGAACACTTGGAGGCGTGTAGAATGTTGTGGAAAATGACACCCCCAAAAGAATGGCCTCATTACTTCATACACACTCTAGAGGGCATGCCACTGAATTGGTATACAGTCCAAGAATTGCGCAAGGGAACTGCACCATGGACGACATTGCAACATAATTTTTCAATCACCTTCTCATTTGAACATGAGAACCCCAACATAGATGCAGCTCAAAAAAAATAAGAGGAGTAATATTCATCAAAGAACCAGAAGTAGAATTGATCACATAAGAACAACAATGGAACAAATTAACAGTCAAGGACTTGTTGTCATGTTACCATGTACAGGAGGAAGCACGAGATGAAGATGATCCACGCAATATTCAAATTGAAGAATAAGAAGGAAAAAGAGATGTGGAAGGCCCACCCATAGAATCAAAAGTCATTTATGCACTGATCAAAGTAAAGAAAGTCAACATTGGGACAGTCGATCATCCCAAAATGGTGAGCATTGGAGATTACTAGGATGAGCAAACAGTGGAAAGCATCACAGAGTTGTTGTGCAAATACAACGACTTGTTTCCTACAAATTTTACAGAGATGAAGGGTATAGAAGGATAATTGGGAGAGATGAAGATACCACTCATACCAGAAGCAAGATCGATGAGACAATGACCATATAGACTGAACCCAATATACAAACAGAAATTCAAAGTGGAAATTGACAGAATGATCGAAGTTGGCATCATAGAATCGGTTGAAGAGTCAAAATGGATAAGCCTGATGATAGTAAAGGACAAGAAACAAGGGGGGATCAGGATATGCATATACTTGAGGAAATCAAATGATGCATGCCTACACGACCCATTCCATACACCGTTCACGAACGAGGTGTTAGAGAATGTAGGAGGGCTTGAAGCTTACTCATTCACTGGTGGATTCTAAAGCTACCATCAGATTAAGATGGCACAGGAGGAAAGACACAAGACCACATTCACGAAAGAATGGGGATCTTACCAATACACGGTCATGCCATTTGGACTGAAGAAGCACCAACAATATTTTCCAGAGTAGTCATTGTTGTGTTTAAGGAATTCATCCACCAGTTTCTCGAAGTATACCTAGATGACTGGGCAATCTATAGTTTATTGAAAAATCATGTAGAAGTCTTACGCCTAATGTTAGAAAGATGTAAACAGTGTCAAATATCACTGAACATAAAGAAATTTATATTTGGAACACCATTCGGGATACTATTGGGCCATATAGTATGCAAACAAGGTTTGATAGTAGATCCTGCAAAAATCACAGTGATTGTTAACTTTCCAACACCAAAAACAGTCTGTCAGTTAAGAGTGACGTTAGGACACGCAGGCTACTACAGGAAATTTATCAAAGTATATGCATAGATCACTGCACCGATGGAAAAACTGTTAAGAAAGGATACGAAGTTTCAGTGGAACGACGAGTGTCAACATGGTCTGGATACCTTGAAGGAAAAGATGGTTACCGCGCTGATATTAGTATTTCCAGACTGGGAAAAGACATTCCACATGCATGTAGATGCATCAGCCATAACACTTGGAGCTATCTTGGCACAACCAAGAGTGGGAGACTTGGATCACCTGATAGCATTTGCGAGCACAAAATTATCAGACTCAAAACCGAACTATAGCATGACCGAATGAAAAGGCCTAGATATGGTCTATGCACTTCAGAAGTTCAGACATTACTTATTGGGGAACCAATTTAAGATGTTCACAGATCACTCAGCCCTAAAATATCTAGTCAACAATCCCGTTTTGGGGGGTATAATAAGTCGATGGTTACTACTATTTCAAGAATTTGACTTTGAAGTAATAGTCAAACCCGGAAAATTGAACGTAGGACCTGACCACCTATCAAGGGTCATAAATGGAGAAGAACCTATGAACATAGAAGACAAATTTTCAGATGCACACTTATTCTTGTAAATTCTAACATTGTACAATATCTACTGCAAACATATATTCAGTAAAGGAATAGAAAAGATACAATGGAAAATACAAACATTACACAGATATTTTTCTCCTAGAAACCCAAACCGGGAAAACCAACATATTCCATATTATTCATCATGTTACAATGTTTACAATACAAAATACAAATAGGAGCCACTAACATCCAAAACCCTAACCCAATGACCTGTATTAGTCCAAAACCCTAATTCCTTAACCGAAAATAGAAAACCATCGGCAAAGAAACCATGTGCCGAAAAAACCACCTAAATATAATGCGGTCCCGAGGAAGAAAAATGTGGTCTCAATGCGCATACGCTCAGACACTACTACTTGTGCAAAGAATATAACACATACCCAAAAATTCTCAGTACATGTTGTTGATGAATACTTCGTAGACATCATTCAATACTTGAGTACAGGTATTGTGACACACGAATATAACACCGTGCAGAAGAAAAACCTAGTAGTTCACGTTGCCAACTATCAACTGATTGCAGGACATTTGTATAAAATGGGCGTAGATAGCATTTTGTGACGATACGAGTTAGAGCACTAAATACCAAGAGTTTTAGAAGAATTCCATGAGGGAATAGAAGGAGGGCATTATGAAAGTAAATCTACAGCGCAGAAGGTATTGCGCACAGGCCTTTGGTGGCCAACGATTCACAAAAACTCGAAGGAGTATTGTCAAGCATGCGATGTTTGTCAAAGGGTAGGCAAAACCAACAGAAGGGATGAGATGCCATTACGACCATAAGTAACATTATAGGAATTTGACAAGTGGGCAATAGAATTTGTGGGATCAATCAACCCACCAGCTAAAAGAATAGGAGCAAGGTATATTATCACCACGACGGAATACTTAACAAGATGGGCGGAAGCCAAACCAATAAAAAATTGCAGCCCAGAACAACAACACACTTTCTATTTGAAAAATTCATTACGAGAATTGGGTGCCCAAGAGTTTTGCTGAGCAACCAAGGCATGCACTTCATAAACAACACCATCAACGCTATGACAAGAGAATTTGAAGTCCATCACTAGAAGAGCACATTGTATCATCCATAAGCAAATGGAACAGTGGAAGCCTTCAACAAAATTATGGAGAACGCGCTGACAAATATATGTAACATCAACAGGGACACCTGGGATCTCAAAGTACCCGCAGTATTATGGGCATACAGGACTACATGCAAACAATTGATGGGGCACACACCATTTAAACTGGTTTATGGCCAAGACGCAGTGGTGCCATTGGAATTTTTAATACCAAGTTTGCGCATAGCAACGTTCACACAAATGACAGAACAAGGCGCAGTACAGGAGAGACTGAATCAGTTACTGACCCTGGAGGAAGACCGAATCTTGGCATTATTGCACCAACAAGTTCATAAAGAAAGAGACAAAGCTTGGCACGATAGACACATCAAGAAGAAAACTTTCAAGGAAGGAGATTTATTGTTGATGTACGACAACAAATCGCTACAACACCCAGGAAAGCTCAGAATGCATTGGTTAGGACCATACAACGTACAATCTGTCACCGATGGAGGAGATGTACAATTAAGAGACATATCATGAGAAGAATTCAGAGGAATTACCAATGGGAGATGACTGAAGTTGTACAAGGATAGTCAACCATCCACCGCGTAGTAAAAAAAATAATCAACCAAATTCGAAAAAGAACAAAAGAAAGATCATTGCGTCTGAGAGAGGAAGGGAATTCACACTCAGAAAGGAGAAAGAAAACAGTCATATTCAAAGGGAAACAAGTGGGAAAATGAAAGTCGGCAAAATCAGGATGACTTGACAGCACTAGGGGGAATTAAAAGACGACAAGGACCGATGGGACATCACATTAATCACGCCAACTAGAGACGGCAAAGCATGAGTAATTCCAAGTACGAAACTCCTGGACATGCATTGAGCTAGTAATCAAGGTTCCTTTAACCCATAAACAAGGAAGTGTACTCAACAAGATTCATGGAAAAGTCATACAACACACGGACGCAGGAGCCAATAGTCTATTCACATAGAGAAAACAAACAGAGAGTGATAGAGGCGAAAGAACACAGAGAGAGTTCACGGGGACCACATAGATCGTTCAATTCCAACAACCATTTGACATTCACCACCATGGCACTGCCAAAGCAAGCAAAAGCGAGCCAGACAGCCAGAAGATCCAGAGTTCAAATAGGTCATGAGGACAAGTGGAGGAAGGTGAAAAACAACCGTCGAAGATCATTAACATCGATGAAATCCCATCCCCATAGACAATACCAATACAACCCACGCTGATACTGGAAGAAATCCTACAGCCAACACAGGAGGGCATGAGTCAAGAGATACCAGTGGAGGTGAAGGATCCATAGAACTAGGAAGAAAAAACCCTGAAGGAGGTGCAACCGGAGAATACAGAAGCAACTCCGGAAGTTAACGACACGACACCAAATCCAACAAAATTAGTTGATCCAGACGAATCTCAAATGACCATATCATACCAGCCAGCCAGGGAAAAGGGAGAAGATGTCTCATCTTGGCCGTAATGGTATACAGAGGAGTAACCAGAAGTCGTTGGAACTTCCAGCCAGCCTCCACAATGGAAGAAAGACAAGATACAAATACCAAGGTCACCCCGTAAGCAACCAACAACATAAATTGTTCTGCCATGCATACCAAAGGGAGTACAGGTAGGACCAGAGCTACTAGTTTATGTCGAGAAGCTCAAATACTCAGACCATGATGTAGCAGACGAAGAAAATTTCCCAGAACTTGCGAAGAGGGTATTTATATAGACTACGAGCATGAATCCAGTCAGAGAACCAATTGATCATCCATACCAGTGGAAAACTGGGCTGGAGAAAACGAGAATTTTAGGTATGTTCGACCTACCACATTTTGGTAGAGGTTAGTGTGCAACAACATGTGTCAAACAGTTGTTAGCAGTCACACATGGAGGGGATATATGACTGGACAAGCTCATCCCCATAGTCGTGGAGCTTATTGTGAACCTAACAGGGTTACCAATTTGGGGTATGGATCCTGCGTTGTTTCTGGATGAAAAAACCAAGGAGAAAACGCTAGCAGAAGAGATGAAGAAGAAGTATGGCACTGACAAGGGGACAAGAGGGATCATCATCAAATGAATCAACAACGTAGCCACATAATTGGGCACAAAAATCTTAGCCTACAAGTTGCTAAGAAAATGTCACAGAGAGGAAGTACCATCTGGAGTTGTTGTAGTTGCAGCCCAGTGCGTGGAAGGCACCTCAATGAGCTGGGTGCCATACCTATTGAACTTGTTCCTGGAGGACTGCAAGGATGCACAAGACCTAGGTACATAGTTTCATTATTCATGGCTCATCACATTAATAGCCTTCATGGGATGGAGGGAACCAAGGTACGTAGTTTTTTGTACCAGACCAAAGCCAAATTAGGGAGCGAGGTACTTGTTGCTCAGATCCAGGCCAGAATCGAGGACAAAAAAGGAGAACGGTTCCATTTTTTAGGGGTACCTATGTGACCTACAGGAATCCATCTGCAAGATGTGGCGAATTACACTAGAATTTGTCACGCGATATGAAGACATCGCCAATTTCCAGGCCACACGACACACAGTGTGGATACATGCAAGGAAGGATCCGGATAAATAGTGGCTACAAATGCACTAATGTATCACAGAGGGTGACATTGACATGGTCATCAATGAATGGTCTGACGAATGGATAATTACATCCATCACCCAGGAAGTGTTGGAAAGAACAGAAGAAGAAGAGGCATAACATGGAGAAACGTAGCCTCCGGAAATCCAAGTGCCCAAGAGACCAAGAATGGGCCAATGCAAGACACCACAGACAAACGAAGGGACAAATAAGACAAGGACTCAAAAGGAGATTACATAGCCAGCCAAGGGACAACAGAAACAGGCTGAGGGAGTGCATGTGACTGCCCCAAATCCCGATATACAGGAACCAGGGAGAAATAAGAGACCAGCCACGCAGCCAGGAGGCGCGCGCAAGAAATCAAAGGCACAATGAACACTGCTAGATTACACGATCATGGAGGATGAAGGGGATATGATATCCCGAATATTCCAGGATTGTCTATCTGAGGAATTTGACCATGTTTCACACCACAGGGACAATATCCAACAGGAGTTGGCAGATATACGACAACTCATCAAGCAAATCGGGGAAGGACCGACATCAAGCAGCAGGGGCATTGAACCATCAGCACCACCGATAGAAGGAGGATTGCCAGAAGAAGAACGAAAGTCAGTCCAGGGGATATTGTAGCCGCACGTAACATTCCATATCAACCCTAGTATGTTTCGCATGGACGAAATTGTGGGGTAGACACCCTTGAAGGACTTAAGCCAAATTCAACTTGTGTTGACCAGAATACCATTAGGAGCGTTTCATAAGTTGCAAGTGAGCATAAACCACAAGCTACAATCTCGTGCACGTAGAGACTTAACCGAATTGAAGCAAGAAACAAAGAAATGATACGCGCTAGAAATAGTCTATGAGAAGGCTAAATCCGAGACCGAGGAGGAAAGGGAGTGCACAAAAGGATTAGAGTAGAAAGTGGCAGGAATGTATGAGAAGATTCCACAAGCTGCGCAGAGTGAGGAAATCACAACAACATAAAAGATTGATCGCATTGCGCATGCAATCGATCAATATCAGAAGGAGATCAAGAATCTCTGAGAGCATATCATACCAACCACTCCATTATCATTCAAGGAGAAAAGGAAACAAGAATCAACAATGCATCTGCAAGAGATAGAACAACAGGTCAGCACAACAGTGGGCTTGTTTGATAAATCAACACAACTTTGGACTAGCTTAGAGGAGGATCAGCAAATCCAAAAGTGGGATAAGGAAGAATAAAGGATCAAGGAAACTATCTAAGAACTCAAACAGAGGTAGAAGACAATGCCATTTATGGAACACATTAAGGGAACATGGGAAATGAAGAAATTGTAGGCAGAGCTAACTATCGCGCAAACACAGAAACAAGAGCGACAGACTCAAATGGAACTGTTACAAGAGCAGGTAGCATAATTCCTGGCACAAGAAGAGGCATCCAAGACACAAATAGCACAAACCCAAGCAGAATGCGGGGAATTGGTTAGTGACAAAGTCGCAGCTTAGGTAGTGAACACAATCAAGGAGAAGATTGCACAGGTGCAAACACATGCAATAGAGCTCAAGGAAAAGTTCCAAACGATCACTAAGGAGATAGAGGAAGCTCAGAAGGATTAGGTGGCTCGGGACGAGCTACATGTTAGTGTTGGGGGCATGTTGGCAGAAGGCTGAAGTGGAAAGAAGGATGATCGTGGGGAAAGGAAGCGTGCAAAGAGTGAAGCAACAATTGGAAAGAAACACAACATGCGCACATGCAAGAAAGCGTGCACAAGGAAAGCGATAGCTGGAAGGAAGAACAAAACACACACATGAGAGGAATACCTAACATCAGTAGGGTTATGGTTTTGGTAATGTATTGTAAGGGATGAAGAGACAAAGATGTATAAATATCGATACTAAGGTATTATAAAGTAGTTGTTGTTGTGTTTTCTAGTTAACAAATTTATGGATTTTATAGTAGTTCTGAGTAAGTTAGTATTCGGGTTTACATTTTGTTGTATGAACTATTTTTCAAGATGTTGAGCTAAAGGAGAGATGAGAAGGTAGATCGTGAGGATTGGATCACAGGTTGAGGATCCTGGTGCAATCTAGTTCACCTCATATAGATCTTACCCATCTGAAGAGAGTTGTAAGTGCATGGTGTTGTAGAAGCAGAACTGCCATAATAAAAGAGCCAAGAGCCAAATATTTGTGGACGTATCCCAGGAGGGGGTGAACCACGATAATATCTGTGTAATATGATGAATTCATGCATATCTTTATCCTCTTTTCAGTAGCTATTTGTTGTGATTAATGAATGAATGAGTTACTGCATAATCGTGAATAAGATTAAGTTTCATTTACTAGTTCTATTAATGGTTCAATGGTCGAGCTCTCATATCTCATACTCAATCCACAACTGTAAACACCTGAGAATTGTAGCCACCCATTAAAGCTATCTCGGGTGAGACTGTGCAGGCCATTCTATGTGTTGTGTTGCCTTCTAGTTTACCAGGAGGGCCGATAGTTTTAGAGGCTTTGTTGGAAACCCGAAAGACATGAACTTTGGGTCACAACTCAGACAATATAGGGGAAATGATAACCAACACTTATCCTTTAAAGTTTCCATTTTATTAAGTAGGTATATTTTGTTTGTTGTGTTTGACTAAATGTTACTTTGTTCTGTAATTCAAAACAAAACAGGACATAATATCTGGAATGATGTAAAATTTGTGTGAGTAGCATGATATTTCAGTTATTGTGTGTCATAGTGTTTCCTTTGAACTGATCGAGACCTTGTGACAGCCTATATTCCAAATCTTGTTGCATATGCCTTATCTCTCCCTTGCCACCTACACGATCCATTTCCATAATCTTTGTATTAGTGCCAAGTTGTTCAGTGTCCATAACAACTTAGGTAATGTCAATTCTATAAACTCGTAG
The DNA here is from genome assembly GCA_010110895.2 of Picea sitchensis. Classification (NCBI taxonomy): domain Eukaryota; kingdom Viridiplantae; phylum Streptophyta; class Pinopsida; order Pinales; family Pinaceae; genus Picea; species Picea sitchensis. The sequence goes on along the minus strand of SNQJ01S0067151.1, from coordinate 11,523 downwards.
TATATGAGTGATATCCTCACATGTTATGCATTTCAAAACATAGTATGCCATATCATACCAAGGTCTGGTTAGGCTATCTCCTTTTAAACCATTTGATAGTCGTCTGTTCTCTTCACTTAAAAAGTAAGTGAGGACAACCCTTCCACGGAGATACTTGGCATAGGGGTACAAGGTTTGTTTCTCTTATTTCAATGTAGTAATAAGAGAGGAAGAGACGAGAAATAGTTCAAATTTTCATCAATCACTTTGTAGAGGGTAGTGTTGGAAACATGCCAACGAATTTCCCATGTAGTCACATGCATATGCATACAATTATATTAGGAATCTGCATGCATCCACTCTTCTTCGAACATATTATGTAATTAGTGGATCTAATTATAATAAGTTAGTATAACTATTTGAGAGATGTTATATATACGAGCATACCCATAGAGGTGAGAGTGTAATGTGCAATGAGTGTGAGAGAGAAGGACACAATACTCAGGTGATTGTGTGTATGAGAGGAGAGGATGGTTGTATGTCTAGGTTGGCTATTGTAATTCTCCCTTGAATAATAAGAATATTGATTATCATCGCCCATGGTTTTTTCCCATATTGGGTTTCCACATAAATCGCTATGTCACTTGTGTGGTTTGTTGTTCTCGGTTTAATATTACTTTTTGATGCTTTGTTTTTCTTCCGCTACCCAACAAGTGGTATCAAAGCAGGTTGAGTAGGTTTCACAGGTGAGCCAAGGCAAATCGTGTGCAGGTCTCCTATGAGCGCAAGAACCTTTGGAAGTGTTTTTGGCATGTAAGGACAAGCAAACCGAAGCACTGAGGAGCCCATATATTTTCTGAGAACCAAAGGGTTGGATTGAGTGAGTTTCAAGTCACCATCACTCCCTAAACAGTGTTAGAGGCGCGTCGACGCTCTCACACTTCAAAAATAGGAAAAAATCCTAAATTAGCATGTATGGTTTTTGCACCACAGAGCGTCGGAAAAAATGGCGCTCCCCCATCCACACTCAAGGAGCGTTGATATCTAAAATTAACACTCCCATTCAAGCACCACAAGAGGATCGATCCAAAAAAGGAAAAATCCACATGGGATATGGTATGAGTTGTATAAATTAAATATTAAAGGTTTTTTGTCTTGTTTATATGACATGTGACATGGTCGTGAGCTTTAATGTTTTCTAATGAAATAATGGGTGAGGTGGAGGATAAGTTCGAACCATTATTAAATGATTAAGGTGGATAAATTCAGCGGAAAGAATAGCTTTGCGCAATGGAAGCTCAAGATGAGGGATATGCTTTTGCAAAAAGGATTGCAAAAGGCATTGGGTGGAAATATAAATAAACTGACAAGCATGAAAAATGAGGATTGGGAATATATGGATGCAAGAGCTCTCAATACCATTCGTTTGTGTTTGGCAGATGAAGTGTTGTTTAACATCGTTGAAGAGGAGACAACAACAAGTTTTTGGAACAAACGGGAGAGTATGTATATGACAAAGTCCTTGACAAAAAAAATCTTCTTGAAGAGGCAGTTGTACAACTTGCGGATGAAAGAAGGTACAAAAATTGCTAATCACTTGAATGTTTTCAATACTTTGATTTGTCAATTATTGATCCGAAAATATCTTTTAAAGAGTATGGTTTATTTTTAAAAACATGAGTTCATTAACCATTTAGGAATATGATGAAAGAGGAAGAATTAAAGATGAAACATGGCAGCCATAATGCAATATACAGATCTGGAAATAAGCGCAAGAATTAGCAAACCATAACAACAAAATTTGATAACGCAGTTTGGCAATATCGCCTACGTCTCTAGGCCTTTGTCTCAGTGGGTGAGGCTTTCTTGTTTCTCTTAATAGCTTCAAAATTACATAATAAAAGTTCCAAAAGGATTACAAAATGATCTGGTGATGCAGGAGCATCCCTCATGACAAGAAAAACCAACGTGGAAGTAGAAGCCAGCTGGAAGACGTCCAGTGCAAGTTTTTGAATATTTAAATTTTCCCTTGAAGTTGATGCGCAAACATAAATGAGATCATTTAGTTTAGGCGCCTTGGTAAAATGAAATCAGACCTCGAGCCATACGTTCTCGTCTGAGATAGCTTGGTAAAATGTAATCAGACCTCGAGCCATACGCTCTCGTCTAAGATATCTTGGTAAAATGTAATCAGACCTCGAGCCATACGCTCTCGTCTGAAATAGACAGAGGCATTTATAGTAGTAAATGTAAGTAGGTAGAATTGAATTTTGTAGATTAGACAGTTCTAGAAGAAAGAGGGAAACGGGATATAGACACCCTCATTGTATCATTGTAGGGAGAGTTCAAGAGGAGGAGGAAGAATCTAGAGCATATGAGAATAGCAAAGAGTTGTAGAAGAACACCCATGTACAGATCTTGAATTAATAGAAGAAGTTGATTCAGATTCATGGTTGTTATGTTATTCTATGTGTATGTGTGTTGAATGCTCTACTTATGAACATTACTTCATGTTATGCATTTGTTATTATGCTGTGTGTATGATTTCGTGTGCTAAGATCGAAATCTAAGAGAAAGTGGAATGAGTTTCAATTGTTTCTCTACTTGAGCAAGGATTCCTGCAAGGAGTGTAGTTGAAGTCGTCCACAAGGAGTGCGTTGACAGAAGGCTCAGAGAGTTAACTCTTGTTCTCATACCACCAGGAGTGAGATTGGGCTATACAAGCCGTGCAAGGAGTGCGCAGGCTAAGGAGAGTCTCAGTTGGAAACTGATCAGAAGTATTGAAGGACTGCTGCTACGACATACGCAGAGTCAAGAAAGCTTGAACAGTCGAAGTGTTCGCAGGCTTGCCGCAAGGAGTGCATGCAAAGGACCTCGTTGAGGTTGAAGTCATTTTAGCAAATCTTAGGAAGGATAAGCCTCTGAGTCGTTGAAGATCAGCGTAAACAAGTGTGACTTGAAGTCGGGGAGAAATGTCGCAAGTTGGTGAAGTGGCGAAGGAATCTCGTGGAGAGATACTCCTTTTCATTTCGTGGATTAACCAAGGAAGAACGGATGGTCGAAATCTTCTGAAGAGATTTCGCGAAGTTCCGAGGACCGTCAGATCTTGCAGAGGTGCAAGGAGGTTACGGAAAGAAGATTCTGAAGGATTTGAAGCTCAGGAGAGGCAGAGCCGTCAATTCCGAGTCACAAGAGTCGTAGGATCTACACGTGGTATCGTGTATCGGGGACTCGGGAGTTGAAGCCCCAAAAGTTGGGTAGCAAGAGAAGCGAAGTGGCGAGGGGCTGTGAGCCGTCCATTTGAAGAGGACAGGTGTCAGAGATCGAGAGATCTCGCGAACTCGGGAGTTCGTTGGGTGAACGCCCAAGTATTTGGTATTCAAAGTCACGAGGCCCGAGGACGCGAAGAGGCGAAGGAGCGAGGGGATCGTAGCCGTCCATCTGAGGGGACAGGTGGTGAGAGATCGTGAGATCTCGTGAACTCGGGAGTTCACAGGTTGAGAGCCCAAACATTGGGTACTCCAAGTCGCGAGGGAGCAGAGAGAAGGATAGTCGTTGGATCCGGACTACACGAGAACCGTTGGATCTGAGCAAGGGATCATGTCTCGGGACCTCGCAAGAAAAGGTCCGAGAATTTGGGCGCGGGGATCGCGAGGTTGCGAGAAGGAGAAATCCTGACAGCTGGAGGATAGTGTGGGCCATAGCGGAGCGTGAGTGGAATACAGGTGGCACGAAGGGATCATCTCGGGATCTCGTTGTGAGAAGTCCTGAAATATTGGTGTTAGGATTCACGAGTCGCGAAGTGTCGAGGAGCCGAGATTTGTGTGGATGCGTGCAGAACATAAGGTGGGATCGTGCGGCCGACGGGTGGACATGTCGCTTGGAGAAAGAAGTCAACATCCCGTTGAATTATCGCAACTCAGAACTCGCAGACTAGGAGGGTGAAAACTCGACGGTTCAACCAGCGAGGTTGCGAGATTGCAAGGTTGCGAGAGGCGCTAACATTTAAGCCTAGCCCACGATTGTATGTGGTGAGGGAAATAGTAAAGGGAGGGGCTATACTGAATCGCTAGGTCGGGTATCGAAAGATTTGAAAGGAAAATTTAGAGGCTTTAAGCCACGAGCTCGCGAGATAGCGAGATTTTGCTGTTCTCCCAGTGGTAAAGGGGAGACATCAGGGAAGGATTGTTGTGGGTGCAGATTTCCCGATAGGGAAATAGAAGAACCTTGGAGTTCTTCGGGCGATAAGAAGAAGATCCTGTGAGGGCGGACGTGCCTGGGTGGCGCGATCTGCATCAAGTGGTATCAGAGCATAGAAAAGTTCTTTGCTTTCTATAGCAGAGAAAAAGGGAGAATTCACCATGCCGCCAAGAAGAAGAGGTAGACAATCACCCGATCCAGAGGAGGAAAGATAATTGTCCAGAGAAAGAGGTAGGCGAGGATAGAATCCAGACGTGGAAAGAGGAATGCGAAATCTTCGTGCCAGAATGGAGGACATGGAGATAAGACAAAGGTGAAACGTTGATGCAGGAGATATCAATGAATCCGAGGATGAAGGTGATGCTAGACATGAAGAAGAAGAAATCCCAGCAGAAGATGCAGCCAATGAGCGTTTAATTAAGGCTATCGCTCGGATGAGTTCGAGAACAAAGATGGACATTCCAGCTTATGAAGGGAGTCTGGATGCAGAAGAGTTGCTAGACTGGATTAGAGCTCTTGACACTTACTTCGATTATGAAGATATTGAAGATGATAAAAAGGTCAGACATGTCGTCACAAGATTAAAAGGACATGCAACCTTGTGGTGGGATGAGCTACAAGATGATAGGCGTTGCCAAGGCAAGCAAAAGATAAAGAGCTGGGACAGGATGATTGCAAATATGAAGGCAAAATTCATTCCCAGGGATTATCAAATTTCTCTGTTCAGGAGGATGCAAAACCTGAGATAGAAGTTGATGACAGTGAAGGAGTATACTGAGGAATTTTACAGGTTGAATATCAGGGCAGGTCATCGCGAAAGCAATGAAGAAAAGGTGGCCAGGTATATGAATGGCCTAAGGTATGAAATTCAGGATGAACTAAATTTGGCGACCATCCGAACTGTGGAGGATGCTTACCAATTGGCTCTGAAAGCTGAGGAGAAGTTGAGCCGTAAACAAATTCAGAGAGGCCGAGGCAGGATTCAGCCTAAAGGCAAGGCAGTTGCCCAAGATAAATACTAGAAGCCCAAGGACGACTGGAAGAAACCTCAGACTCAGACAGAGAGAGGTGGAAGTTCGCAACGAGGGCGATATGCTGAGAAAAGAGAATAACATACTAAGCAGAGAGGAGGATATACTGATAATGATAGGTTTCCTCGTACCAGAGGTAGAGGAAGAGGAAGAGGTGGAGTAATCACATGCTTCACATGTGGAAAAAATGGGCTCAGGTCGTTCGAATGTCCAGAGAAAAAGAAAGAACCGGGAGAGACTCACATCGCCGAGGCACAGAGGCGAGATGTTGAGGCAGAATACGCTGAAGGTGGAAGATCGTTGGTGATGCGAAAAGTCCTTTTGACGCCGGAGAAGGAGATGGAGAATCCAGCACAGAGGAACAGTCTTTTTAGGACTGCTTGCAAGACCAAGGGTTGGGCGTGCAAGGTCATTGTGGACAGTGGAAGCACCGATAATCTCGTTTCAACCGAGATGGTAGAAAAGTTGGAGTTGGAGACAACTGATCACCCGGAACCATACAAAGTTTCATGGCTATAGAAGGGACATCAGATAAATGTCACTAAAAAATTCTTAGTTGACATTAAGATAGGAGGATATAATGATAAGATTTTATGTGATGTTATTCCTATGGATGTCTGTCATTTATTACTGGGAAGACCGTGGCAATATGATAGAAATGTAATTCATGATGGGAGGAAGAATACATATACCCTAGAAAAGAATGGGAGAACTCATATGTTGTGTCCAATTGAAGATAAATAGGTGAAGCTGGAAGAAAACAACACAGTACTTCTCATGAGTGGGAAGGAACTTCTTACAAAAGTTAAGAAGAAGGAGGATCCACAATTCTTTGTGGTCAGAAAATCGAGAATTGTTCTGACTAGCACAAGAGTGGATGATTTACCAGGAGAAGTTCAGGAACTGTTGGAAGAGTTCGTTGATATTGTAGTGGACGAACTACCTCGTTCGTTGCCACCGATGAGGAGCATGAGTCACCATATATACCTCATACCAGGAGCTAGTCTGCCAAATAAAGTCGCATACAGGTTGACGCCGTAGGAGAATGAAGAGGTTAAAAGATAGGTCCAGGAGTTGTTGGACAAAGGCTTGGTTAGGGAAATCTTGAGTCTGTGTGTTGTTCCAACAGTACTCAGTCCGAAGAAAGACGGAGGTTGGAGGATGTGCACTGATTCGAGAGCCATCAACAAGATAACTATTAGGTATAGATTCCCATTTCCAAGGATGGATGATCTGATGGATTTCTTAAGTGGAGAAAAAAAAATTTCAAAGATAGATTTGAAGAGTGGATATCATCAGATTCGTATGAGAGAAGGTGACGAATGGAAAACAGCATTCAAGACAAACGAAGGTTTGTACGAATGGATTGTCATGCCCTTTGTCTTGACGAATGCACCGAGTACCTTTATTAGGTTGATGAATGAAGTCCTGAAGGAGTTCATTGGGAAATTTGTCATCGTGTATCTCGATGACATATTGGTTTTCAGCAAGACAAAGACTGAACATTTGAAGCATTTGGCTGTTGTGATGAAGAAATTACAGCAGGAGAAGATGTTGATAAACATGAAGAAATCCTCGTTTATGAAGACAGAGCTCATTTATTTGGGGTTTGTTATATCTGCAAACGAATTGAGGATGGATCCAGATAAGGTGGAGGTAATCAAAAATTGGCCATCACCGAGAAATATTTTTGAGGTGAGGAGTTTCCATGGACTGGCTAGTTTCTACCGAAAATTCATCAGGAATTTCAGTGGAATTAGTGCAGCAATGATGGATACAGTGAAGAAAAGACATAAATCTTTTCACTAGACGGAAGAGGCTGAGAATAGTTTCAATTTGTTGAAATGAAATATTACAGAGCAACCAGTTCTGGTGTTGCCATATTTTCAAAAGACATTTCAGGTGAAATGCGATGCAAGCGGGTTTGCCATAGGAGCGGTCTTGAGTCAAGAGGACAGGCCGATTGCATATTTCAGCGAGAAGCTGAATGAGGAAAAATAAAAGTATTCCACATATGATAAAGAATTCTATGCCATCACACATGCATTGAATAAATGGAGACACTATTTGATTCCGAAAGAATTTGTTTTATATAGTGATAACCATGCATTGCAGTTTGTGACTCAACAAGAAAAGTTGAATCAGAGGCATGTTAAATGGGTAGAATACATGCAAAATTTCACTTTTGTGATAAAGCATATTTCTGGTAATGCTAACAAAGTTGTTGATGCTTTGAGCAGGAAGTGTTTGTTGTTGCAGGAATTCAAAGTCAGGACGTTAGGCTTTGATGATCTTAAGGACATGTATGCAGATGATTCAGACTTTAAGGAAGCTTATGAAGCAGCTGAGAATCCAGTTCTCAGAGAAAGAAGCCAGTGGATAGAGTATGTGATCCAGGATGGATTGTTGTTCAAAGGCAATCAACCGTGTATTCCAAATTGCTCCATGAGGGAGAACTTGTTGAAAGAGAAGCACAGTGGAGGATTGGCAGGACATTTTGGCCATGATAAGACATTTGCAAAGCTGAGTGAAGCATACTTTTGGCTAGGGATGCGGTCAGAAGTCAAGAAGTTTTTGGACAGATGCAGGATTTGCCAGCATTCAAAAGGAAGGAAGCAGAATACAGGTTTTGATCAACCATTACCCACACCTGAGAGGTTGTGGGATGAAATTAGCATGGATTTTGTATTGGGATTGCCGAGGACACAAAGAGGTGTTGATTCAATCTTTGTGGTAGTTGACAAGTTTTCCAAGATGGCACATTTTATTCCATGCCAGAAGACCAGCGATGCGACCCACATCGCAAATTTGTTTTTCAAAGAGATTGTTCGACTCCATGGATTGCCGAAAAACATAGTCTCGGAAAGGGACACAAAATTCATAGGGCATTTCTGGAGAACGTTGTGGAAGAAGCTAGGAACTAATTTGATGTTTAGTTCTACTTATCATCCTCAGACGGATGGACAGACAGAGGTGGTCAACAGAAGTCTGGGAGACTACTTGAGAATCTTGGTAACAGAGCACCATAGCAACTGGGATAGCATATTACCGCAAGCAGAGTTTGCTTACAATGACTCAGTAAATCGAAGCACAGGAAAAAGTCCATTTCAGATTGTACATGGAATGCAGCCAAGAGGAGTCTCTGAACTGAGGGATTCAGAACAGGCTAATACTAGCAGCGCTAGTGTAGGAGAATTCACTGAAGCGATGAAGGAACTTCACAGCCGGGTGAAGGAGCGACTATTGAAGTCAAGTCAGGAGTACAAAGGCAGAGCAGATCAGCATCGAAGACAACTTCAGTTTGAATTTGGTGATCTGGTTCTGGCGCATTTGAGGAAGGAAAGGTTTCCAAAAGGAACATACAATAAGCTGAAGATGAAGAAAATTGGGCCATGCAAGATCTTGAAGAAGATGGGAGAGAATGCTTATGAGATCGAGTTACCAGAAGGCATTGGAATATCTCTGATATTTAATGTTTCAGATTTATATCCATATAAAGTTGATGAAGCAGAAGCAGCAGGTGATGATCAACCAGAGGTCCAGTGGAAAAAGCAGATGCCAATTGCAGAGAAGCCACAGATGGAGCAGATACTGAACAAACGAGTGGGTAAGAAAACCAGGAGGAAAGAATATTTTGAATATTTGGTTAAGTGGAAGGGTCATCCAGTTGAATATTCCAGCTGGGATACTAAGGTAGAGATGCAGAAGCATGGACACACCGTGCAGGAGCTCATGGACAGGAGCCCATGCAAAGGTGTGAGCTCAATATGGACAGGAGCCCATGCAAATTTTCGTTTAGGAGCATGATGCGTGAGCATCCCTCACCACAAAGAAAACCAACGTGGAAGCGTAATGATGAAGCACGCCCAAAGGTAAAGTTTTGAATTTTAAATTTTCCCTTGAAGTTGATGCGCAAACATAAATGAGATCATTTAATTTAGGCGCCTTGGTAAAATGAAATCAGACCTCGAGCCATACGCTCTCGTCTGAGATAGCTTGGTAAAATGTAATCAGACCTCGAGCCATACGCTCTCGTCTGAGATATCTTGGTAAAATGTAATCAAACCTCGAGCCATACGCTCTCGTCTAAAATAGACAGAGGCATTTATAGTAGTAAATGTAAGTAGGTAGAATTGAATTTTGTAGATTAGACAGTTCTAGAAGAAAGAGGGAAACGGGAAATAGACACCCTCATTGTATCATTGTAGGGAGAGTTCAAGAGGAGGAAGAAGAATCTAGAGCATAGTAGAATAGCAGAGAGTTGTAGAAGAACACCCATGTACAGATCTTGAATTAATAGAAGAAGTTGATTCAGATTCATGGTTGTTGTGTTATTCTCTGTGTATGTGTGTTGAATGCTCTACTTATGAACATTACTTCCTATTATGCATTTGTTATTATGCTATGTGTATGATTTCGTGTGCTAAGATCAAAATCTGAGAGAAAGTGGAATGAGTTTCAATTGTTTCTCTACTTGAGCAAGGATTCCTGCAAGGAGTGCAGTTGAAGTCGTCCACAAGGAGTGCGTTGATAGAAGGCTCAGAGAGTTAACTCTTGTTCTCATACCACCAGGAGTGAGATTGGGCTATACAAGTCGTGCAAGGAGTGCGCAGACTAAGGAGAGTCTCAGTTGGAAACTGAGCAGAAGTATTGAAGGACTGCTGCTACGGCATACGCAGAGTCAAGAAATCTCGAACAGTCAAAGTGTTTGCAGGATTTCCGCAAGGAGTGCGTGCAGAGGACCTCGTTGAGGTTGAAGTCATTTTAGAAAATCTCAGGAAGGATAAGCCTCTGAGTCGCTGAAGATCAGCATAAACAAGTGTGACTTGAAGTCGGGGAGAAACGTCACAAGTTGGCGAAGCGGCGAAGGAATCTCGTGGAGATATACTCCTTTTCATTTCGTGGATTAACCAAGGAAGAACGGACGGTCGAAATCTTCTGAAGAGATTTCGTGAAGTTCTGAGGACCGTCATATCTTCCAGAGGTGCAAGGAGGTTATGGCAAGAAGATTCTGAAGGGTTTGAAGCTCAGGAGAGGCAGAGCCGTCGATTCCGAGTCACAAGAGTCGTAGGATCTACACGTGGTATCGTGTATCGGGGACTCGGGAGTTGAAGCCCCAAAAGTTGGATAGCAAGAGCAGGGAAGTGGCGAGGGGCTGTGAGCCGTCCATCTGAAGAGGACATGTGTCAGATATCGAGAGATCTCGCGAACTGAGGAGGTCGCAGGGTGAACGCCCAAGTATTTGGTATTCAAAGTCACGAGGCGCGAGGACGCGAAGAGGTGAAGGAGCGAGGGGATCATAGCCGTCCATCTGAGGGGACAGGTGGCGAGAGATCATGAGATCTCGCGAACTCGGGAGTTCGCAGGTTGAGAGCCCAAACATTGGGTACTCCAAGTCGCGAGGGAGCAGAGAGAAGGACAGTCGTTGGATCTGGACTACAGGAGAACCGTTGGATCTAAGCAAGGGATCGTGTCTCGGGACCTCGCAAGAAAAGGTCCGAGAATTTGGGTGCGGGGATCGCAAGGTTGCGAGAAGGCGAAATCTTGACAGCTGGAGGATAGTGTGGGCCATAGCGGAGCGTGAGTGGAATACAGGTGGCACGAAGGGATCATCTCGGGATCTCGCTGTGAGAAGTCCTGAAATATTGGTGTTAGGATTCATGAGTCGCGAAGTGCCGAGGAGCCGAGATTTGTGTGGACACGTGGACGAACATAAGGTGGGATCATGCAGCCGACGGGTGGACACTTCGCTTGGAGAAATAAGTCAACATCCCGTTGAATTCTCGCAACTTGAAACTTGCGGACTAGGAGGGTGAAAACTCGACGGTTCAACCGGCGAGGTTGCGAGGTTGCAAGGTTGTGAGAGGCACTAACATTTAAGCCTAGCCCACGATTGTATGTGGTGAGGGAAATAGTAAAGGGAGGGGCTATACCGAATCGCTAGGTCGGGTATCGGAAGATTTGAAATGTAATGCCCATATCCTTCTAAGCATTAATTTAGTTTCATAAACAATTCATTTTCTAAACGGAGATAACGATTTCAAAGCATATATTTATGTTCTCAACAGCAATTTCAGTAATTTAGATTTATTACAGGGTAATAACTTTCTGGTAAAATGAGATAAATGCATAACTTGACCAATACCTAATACTAATGCTAAATTATGCTACTTTGCTGCCTCTGCTCCTGCTGATACACAGATTAATCCTGCCACAAACAAGCAAATAACTGCCCAAAACTATTGTCCTCCCTGCCAACTAGGAAAACTACCTAGCTCCAGGATATCTACGGATATCCTGGCCCTCCGTGCCC
>SNQJ01S0067150.1:96793-118489 GCA_010110895.2 Picea sitchensis | reverse complement strand
AAAAGAAGCCAGTAACAAAAGATGAAATACAAGGTATGATGGATTCAACTGAAGCTAAGTGGAGGCAATAATGGATACTAAGATGGATGGTTTAAAAAGGGAGATCATGGAAGGATTGAAATTTTTCCTAATAGAGAGGCCACCTGAAAGTGAAAATGTATCCCATGAAATTCATGATGAGGACATAATAAAGATGAATCAAGACTGGAGAAACTCCAACTTTGGGTTGAAGATCAACCACTTTCCTAAGATCTATATGAGGAAGTTTTATGGAAAGGATCAAATCACATGGATACTTCAAATGGAGTAGTTATTTGATCTACATGATGTGCCACATACACAAAAGGTACGAATTGCTTATTTATATTTAGAACCCAATCAATTTGTGTGGTATCGATGGCTTTGTTCTTAAAAATCACTTTTCACTTGGACAATTTTCACGGAAGAAATTATAGCACATTATGAGGATACAAGGAGCAATACCTTCTTTAGAAAATTGATAAATCTCAAGCAAAAGGGTTCAGTTGCGGAGCTTATTGAGAACTTCCAAAGATTGAATATAAAGGTAACGGATATTCCATATGAGCACTTGATTGATGTATTCATAGGAACTTTAAAGGATAAGATTCAACATGAGGTTCGCCTTTGGGAACCCAAAACATTAGAGAATGCATTCAGGGTGGAGAGAAATGTTGAAAGTAAAAATATGGCTATTTCTACTAGAAGGACCACTCCTAACATCTATCAAGAGAATAATGTTCCTTCTAAAACACCTCAACAATTGGAGGAAAGAAAAGAAAATGGTTGTTGGCGCAAAAGTGATCAAACCAGGGTCCTCTTACAGTTTCCAAAAAAAAAGGTACCGAGGTAGTCTAGAGCATTGGCATTTTCATATTCCTGGAAGGGAAGAAGTCTCACCCGAAGCGCAACCAAGACAATAAAGAGAGGGAAGGGTAAGGAGAATACTTAGACAAAACTATGAGGTATCAAGATTCATGTTAGTCTTGCGCAAGATAGATTAAACCCCTAGCAGTTCTGAACATTTCCTAACTAAGAATAAAGAAACATATTTGTGTCGCCATTCACAAAAAAGAAGTTAAGCATATCATACATAAAAGATAATACAGAGAAACATTCAATACATTCAGAGGACTAAATACACAAGATATATTCAAAATTCGGGTCCCCATTTGTATTAACATATCAGGTTCTTCTCACAGCTTGAGTCACATATACAAGTAATTAGAGGATTCTCCCCAACAAGTATGAGACAAGGTTATCTCAATCCCTTTCTCTTTCCAACTCTACAATAATACAAAACTCTATTACATTGACAGTCTGGTTCTTACCCAGATCTCAAGACTCACCTAAGATAACAACATGAATGATAACAATAATCACTCTAGCAACAATGACAATCCCATCCCTTCATTAACAACCAACAACCTTATTACAATCGCATCGATCTCATATATATAGTTCGATCTAGGTTTGTTGGTTGAGAACCCGAGAGTTCTTTCTTCTTCTTGATCTTGTTGCAACTTATTTCTTCAAAACTGATGTTGTGTTGTCCTTCCAACCTCTTTTTGTTTCTTCCTTTAGTTCGATGTCCAGCTCCTCAGCATCTTGGGAAACTTTTGTTCACCAAAATGAAGCTGCAACATAATTTGTGCAACTTCTATTCATCAAAACGAAGGGCCCAACGGGCTCCGACCACAATCCTTGACTCGCCTCGAGTCAAGTCTTCATCTTTTCTATGGACTCTGGGTTGGCTTGTTTTTCTTCCTTGCCTTCTGGTTCCAGGTTTCTTCCATTTCCATATTGGATTGTTTCTTCTTTATCTTCTTCAAACAAAGGGCCCAACTCAGGTACTAATTCTAGGGCTCTTTTCCTAACATCTTGGAAGTTGTCCACTTTGTCCTACCACTTTCTGGAAAGTAGTGAAGCTTCAACAACAAACTATTGGGTGGCATCTGTAATGAATTATTTTGGCTTAGACGCAACTAGAGAGTTCCATTCTAAGTTAGCTATGGCATCCACTTTGTGCATATGTAGGTAAGTTGTCTGGACTACAGGTCAAAACTTTCTTAGTTTTTTCTTAGCCATGGTTTGATCTTCAAATAATGCATTCATATCATTGTCCTCTTGCTGGATCTTGTCAAATTTTTCTTGTTGTTCCAGCGGATCCAGGGTGTTGGTTGCTTCTTCATTGAGTGATTGGATTTGCAAGTGCAGGTCTTCCAATGTTTAGTTTCACCTAAAAATGATTCCCATCCAATCACAAACCTCTTTGAAAATGGTTGTGCACTCTGCAGTCCTTTTATGCAAGGTGACTCTTACGTTGTTTCCTTCCAAAACCACTTTTTATAGTTTCTCTTGTAGCTTCTTGGGTTGTATCTCAGCTTCTCGCTTACTGTCTCGCAACTGTACTTTGAGATATTTTTCTCGTCCTTCCAGCTTAGACCAGGCTATCTAAATAAATTTGATATTCTCTGTAGGCTCGCTAGTTGCACTGGATTCTGGCAACTGAGACGTTGTCTTTCTAATCGTTTTCCAAGCCTTTGTTAACATTTCCTTCACCTTCTTGGCTTTATGCTCTGCCTGAATCTTTAAGTATTTTTCCTATGTTCTTCATGTCTGCGCCAAGAGTCCTTCTTGATTCCAGAAGTCGGCTTCTCATTTGGCCTACTAGATCCGTTGCTCCAATTTCTCATTTAAGGCTCCGAGTATGCCCACTAGTTGCGATGTCGACAATTGAGCGAGGTCGTCAGATGAAGTAGTGGCATCCAGGGGTAATCGAACTTGTAGAGGAAGTCCACTAGCCATAAAATGTTCAGAGGGTGTCGTCGCCTCTTCTTCCCCTAGGGATGGACCTTGCAGTTGATGTGCAAGTCTAGTCTTCAGAGTCATTGGAAGTAGAGGGAGAACCTCTATCTTCGTCAGGAAAAGTTGCAACAGTTTTGCGCATTGTTGTGGATTCTGGAGTACTGGCTCCAACTGTTTTTTCAGGGATGATGCACTCTACCCTTAGGTTGTTTGGGGTTCTTTTTGAACCGGTTGTGCTCCTACCTCTGTATGTAACAAAAATTATGGAGTCTCACTTCTGATGATGGGAATCTCAACATTGACTATTGAGAGAGGACTCTAAGTGCCTGGAACTTGTGGTATTGGAGAAAGTGGTGGGATTTCTTGTTGTTGACTCTCCGCTGAAGGTAGAGTGACCGAAATAGGTACTGACAAAGTGGTTGGCTGGATCAAGGCTTCGGTGGTCAGGGTAATGTGTTCGTTTACACTCTCAGAAGGGTTGGGGTTATCTAGTTGCATTGGCTTGGGGGATGTGGGTCGAGAGGGAATAGTGGTCTCATATGGTGGCGATGGGGCTTGTTCAGTGACGGTGGTCATATAGACAGTGGAGTCTAGCTCAGGATCATATGTGATGTTAATCACAGTCTGGGCAGCATGAGTGGTGGCCTTGGTATGAGGTAGAGCCAAGGATATCGGTTTTGGATTTATCACTTTGTCCGAGGAAACCCCTGTTCAAGGTTATTTTATTGAGACATCTCCTATAAATGAAACGGAAAGGATTTCATTCACATCCTTACCTGATAAAACGACATGTTATGGGAGCTGCGGAAACACTGGCAATGTCCTCTTCTTCCGCTCCAGGGGTTCCTCATCCTCTTCTTATTATTACTCCATAGGCATTTGGACCTTTTTCTTCTTTTATGTTGGGTCGAAACTCAACCCTACTCCTTCTTCTTGCCCCTTTTTCTTCAAGATATCTGGTGGAAAGAGGTAATGCATACCAGACTTGCGTGGGTTGTGCTTAACACCGGGCCATGACATGACTTCCTTGTCGAAGGATTCTTTGTCTAGATAGAAGGTCAAAGGAATCATGTGGAAGTCCCAAAATACACTAATATTCATATGCAAAAAAAATACTTGGTTCGTCAGGTCGACGTCGAGGAGTTTTACTTTCTCATCCTTTCCCTGGACATCATCCATGATCTCGACCTGGGGATCATATGGATCATATAGAATTTCCTCTTTTGGACCTGAACTCTGACCTCTTATTTCTCTTGGCATTATGGCTCTAGAATGATAGAAAACTAGATGGGTTGAGTTGGGGCTTGGGGTCGCGACTAGGGAGAAGAAGATTTCAAAAATGAGGCTAGGGTGTATATAGCGCAAGACAAAAGTAAAAAATAAGTCTCACTCATGAGTTCTCAAGGTATTATAAGCAGGATAACTGGAGAGCTCTGTAACTACTCATAAGGACACTCATCATTAAACCATAAATGCAATCTTGGGCTTAGGTGTCCGATGGGACTGATAACGGGGTAAAATATTATAGGGTGATCCTAGCTTTAATGAATGGGCTGACAAGGACGTGGTCGACCTAAGGGATTACCATTTTAACAGTTGAGAATATCGGTGGGGATATCGATGGAATCTATGTGTATCACTCCTTTATGGCTTGATGGAATGTTCTGACGATTTATTGTAGCTACCATAAAGGGTAGGACTGGAAGAAATGCGTATGGCACATGGGTTGTAATGGTGGCTCTTTCGATCCTGTGCGGCTAAGTAAGCGGTTCTGCACAAAAGAAAGGCTTAGACTGAAAAATAAGTATATGTCATGGCGCAACAATGCACACTCCGACATTATTAACTGAATTAAATATATTACAGGAAATTAAAATATAACTAGTGTACATGCTCCCTTGGACTGTAGCAATAGTCCTTTGTCTCAATCATGAGAAATGTAAGGCTTCAAGTGGGAACCATTCACCCATCATAGTTGAAGGATGCCATCCAGTTGTGCTAGCTTGACTGCACCAGAGTGTCATATTTCCGCAACTATGAATGGACCTGAACAATGCATGGCAACATGCCTGGATGTTTCTGATAGCGGTTTTCATAGAGTAGTACCTTATCCCCTTGCACAAATATTTTAGCCTTAATGTGCCTGTCATGCCAAGATTTATGTCTAGCTTTCTCAACTGTCTGATGAAAATATGCTAGAAATATTGCTTCCTCAAATTCTTGCAAGTCTGCAATCCTCTATGCAACTGATTCATCATATGTTATGTGTGTAACCTGTGCTATATAAAGACTAGGGGTAAAAAACTATGTAGGTATAACAACTTCTTTCCCATAAACCAACTGAAATGGAGTATACCTATGTATATTTTTCGTTGTAGTCATGTAAGCCCACAAGACTACTGGAACTCTACCATCCCAGTCTTCCCTGTTTGCGCAACATACTTTTGTAAGTCATCTTTCCATAATTTTATTGAATGCCTCCATTGTATCGTTAGCTTGTGGATGGTAGGGACTTCTCTTATGGTGTTGTATAAGGAATTTTTTTGTCAACGTTGTGATTATGTTGTTGATAAAGTGACTACCTTGATCACTAGTTAGGCTTCTAGGACATTCAAACTGAGTGATGACGTTCTCAAAGATAAATCTACTAATTGTATCTATGAACAGTCTTGAAAATCCTCTGCTTCAACCCATCTTGTGAGGTAGTTAGTTGTGGTAATGATGTATCTGGCCTTTAAGTGCTTAGTCGAGGGGTTAATTGGTCTAATAAAGTCCACAACCTACTTCTCAAATTCCTGAATTTCCCTGACTGGCTGAAGGGGTAATTCATCCCGACGTGACATCTTTCCTACTCTTTGGTAGGTGTCATAAGATCTAGCATACTCTTTTGCATCTTTAAATAACATAGCCCACCATAATCCAACTTGAAGTACCTTATGTGCAGTATCTTTACCTCCAACATATCCTCCTGCAACTCCATTGTGGCATTTCCATAGGATATCTTGCCTCTCGTGGTTCAATACACATCTCCTAAGGATGTTGTCTAGCCCCGGTTTGTAAAGTTGTCCCACAATCAGTTGATAGTCTGTTACGCGAACCACCATATGTTGTTTTTGGGTTGCAGAGTAAGTTTATGGGAAGTCCCTATACTAAGGAAGACAACAATGTCTTCAAGATACTCTAGGATGGACTCAATTCAGAATAAGTCCACATCTCGGAGCTAATCATCCACTGCTCCACCATTTTCCCCTGACTCCAACTTGGAGAGGTGATTTGGACCTACATTGCATCTTCCTAGTTTGACAATTACTTCGAATGAAAACTCTTGAAAAAGTAGTAGCCACCTGTAAATATTTCCTTCAAGTACTGGTTTATTGTGTAGAATTTTCCAGGTCCTATCAGCTGTCTTCTTGGTCTGTCTTTGACCAAGCTAAGACTCTAAGTTTTCTACTGTGTTAACTTTTAATTTCTGCTGTTTTATAACAGCCAACAATAGTTTTTAGTTCTGCTGATTTGTTATGGTTGTTGTCTCTGTTTGGGTGCTCTAGCAAGTAGTTTTATGTTAGGAAAAATACATACATGCTTACCAAATAACAACAACACACCTAAACTATCTTTTCTGCTGAAATATGGACAGAACTATGAGCTAATAGCAGCCACTAAAATGCATGTGTAGACACAGGTATTTTTGGTCAACATGACCCTGGATAAAACCCCCCCGGGGAAAACCAGTTTTGAGATATAGTGTATATATGAGGTAGAGCTAATATCTTTTACAGTAAACAAAATACAATAANAATTCTAGGGCTCTTTTCCTGACATCTTGGAAGTTGTCCACTTTGTCCTGCCACTTTCTGGAAAGTAGTGAAGCTTCAACAACAAATTGTTGGGTGGCATCTGTAATGAATTCTTTTGGCTTAGACTCAACTAGAGAGTTCCATTCTAAGTTAGCTATGGCATCCACTTTGTGCATATGTAGGTAAGTTGTCTGGACTACAGGTCAAAACTTTCTTAGTTTTTTCTTAGCCACGGTTTGATCTTCAAATAATGCATTCAGATCATTGTCCACTTGCTAGATCATGTCAATTTTTTCTTGTTGTTCCAGCGGATCTAGGGTGTTGGTTTCTTCTTCATTGAGCGATTGGATTTGCAAGTGCAGGTCTTCCAATGTTTAGTTGCACCTAAAAATGATTCCCATCCAATCACAAACCTCTTTGAAAATGGTTGTGCACTCTGCAGTCCTTTTATGCAAGGTGACTCTTGCGTTGTTTCCTTCCAAAACCACTTTTTCTAGTTTCTCTTGTAGCTTCTTGGGTTGTATCTCAGCTTCTCTCTTACTGTCTCGCAACTGTACTTTGATATATTTTGCTCGTTCTTCCAGCTTAAACCAGGCTATCTGAATAAATTTGATCTGCTCTGTGGGCTCGCTAGTTGCACTAGATTCTGGCAACTAAGACGTTGTCTTTCTGATCATTTTCCAAGCCTTTGTTAACATTTCCTTCACCATCTTGACTTTATGCTCTTCCTGAATCTTTAAGTATTCCTCCTATGTTCTTCATGTCTGCACCAAGAGTCCTTCTTGATTCCAGAAGTCAGATTCTCATTCGGCCTACTGGATCCTTTACTCCAATTTCTCATTTAAGGCTCCGAGTATGCCCACTAGCTGTGATGTCGACAATTGAGCGAGGTCGTCAGATGAAGTAGTGGCGTCCAGGGGTAATCGGACTTGTAGAGGAAGTCCACTAGCCATAAAATGTTCAGAGGGTGTCTTTGCCTCTTCTTCCCCTGGGGATGGACCTTGCAGTTGATGTGCAATTCTAGTATTCAGAGTCGTTGGATGTAGAGGGAGAACCTCTATCTTCGCCAGGAAAGGTTGCGACAGTTTTGCACATTGTTGTGGATTCTGGAGTACTGGCTCCAACTGTTCTTTCAGGGATGATGCGCTCTACCCTTAGGTTGTTTGGGGTTCTTTTTGAACCGGTTGTGCTCCTACCTCTGTATGTAATGAAAATTATGGAGTCTCACTTCTGATGATGGGAATCTCAACATTGACTATTGAGAGAGGACTCTAAGTGCCTGGAACTTGCAGTGTTGGAGAAAGTGGTGGGATTTCTTGTTGTTGACTCTTCACCGAAGGTAGACTGATCGAAATGGGTATCGACAAAGTGGTTGGCTGGCTCAAGGCTTCGGTAGTCAGGGTAATGGGTTCATTTACACTCTTAGAAGGGTCGGGGTTATCTAGCTGCATTGGCTTGGGGGATGTGGGTCGGGAGGGAACAGTGGTTTCATGTGGTGGCGATGGGGCTTGTTCAGTGATGGTGGTCATCTAGACAATGGAGTCTAGATCAGGATTATATGTGATGTTAATCACAGTCTGGGCAGCATGAGTGGAAGCCTTGGTACGAGGTAGAGCCGAGGATATCAGTTTTGGATTTATCACTTTGTCCGGGGAAACCCCTGTTCAAGGTTTTGTTATCGAAACATATCCTATAAATGAAACGGAAAGGATTTCATTCACATCCTTACCTGATAAAATGACATGTTCTGGGAGTTGCAGAAACATTGGCAATGTCCTCTTCTTCCGCTCCAGGGGTTCCTCATCCTCTTCTTCTTATTATTCCATCGGCATTTGGACCTTTTGCTTCTTTTATGTTGGGTTGAAACTCAGCCCTACTCCTTCTTCTTGCCCCTTTTTCTTCAAGATATTTGGTGGCAAGAGGTAATGCATACCAGACTTTCGTGGGTTGTGCTTAACACCGGGCCATGACATGACTTCCTTTTTGAAGGCTTCTTTATCTAGATAGAAGGTCAAAGGCATCATGTGGAAGTCCTTAGGCTTCACATGCCTCAGCCAAACAAAATTGTAGTGGCAATTTATCCCAAATGCGATGTTCCAGGTGTTGAGATTCAATAGTTCCTGTGGTATGCGCAATCATCGAGTTGCATCAATGAGGTGGTTGTACCACTTCAGGAATGTTACATTGTTGAACTCCATATTCTCTGAGTCCTACCTTGAGTGTCAGGGCTCGAAAATCTTGGCTAGGATACCCTTATCTGCAAGTGATAGTTGTCTTCCTAGAGGTGACTGCCATTTCCGCATTGCAAATGCAATGAGCAAGTATCCATATGTGAAAGTTCCTCCTTTCTCCTGAGATTCCTCACAAGCAACTAGGAGTTACTCTAGTAGATAGTTGCACCAGTTGAACACAACTCCGTTTACGTAGAAGTCTGCTATTGAAAGAGCATCTAAGGTGCAGTCGCCCTTGTAGTACGAGCAAATAACCTTACTAGCGATCACGTAGCAGGTTTGTTTGGACTGTCTCTGGTAGGATTGGGTTGATTTTGGTTGTACGTCCACCTCTCTTTGTATGTAATTTCTCATACAGGATTACTTTTCCCTTCTTCTTCCCATGCTTGTTAGGACCTTGGAATCCTTTTGATACATCCTCACCCTCGAGGGATAATTTGGTGAGCGAGTGGATTTCCTTGGCATCAATCGGATATCTTCTATCGAGCCATAAGCTCTTGTCATGCACCCGACTGATCAAAAACTTGGTGCATCACGCAACCTCACCAGTAGTTCGGAAAACCGGTAGATCCCTTAGGTTCATGATGGTGGAATTGAACAAGTTGATGAATTACGGATTTGACACAAACTACATGCCTCCCATTGCATCTGGATCCAAGTCCCAAAATACACTAATATTCATCTGCGAAAAAAAAAATACTTGGTCCGTTAGGTCGACGTCGAGGAGTTTTACTTTCTCATCCTTTCCCTAGACATCGTCCATGATCTCGACCTAGGGATCACATGGATCATATGGAATTGCCTCTTTTGGACCTGAACTCTAACCTCTTATTGTTCTTGGCATTATGGCTCTAGAATGATAGAAAACTAGACGGGTTGAGTTGGGGCTTGGGGTCGCGACTAGGGAGAAGAAGATTTCAAAAATGAGACTAGGGTGTAGCTAGCGCAAGACAAAAGTAAAAAATAAGTCTCACTCATGAGTTCGCAAGGTCTTATAAACAGGATAACTGGAGAGCTCTGTAACTACTCATAAGGAAACTCATCATTAAACCATAAACGCAATCTCGAGCTTAGGTTTCCGACGGGACTGATAATGGGGTAAAATATTATAGGGTGATCCTGGCTTTAATGAATGGGCTGACAGGGGCGTGGTCGACCTGAGGGATTACCATTTTAACAGTTGAGAATCTTGGTGGGGATATCAATGGAACCTACGTGTATTGCTCCTTTATGGCTTGATGGAACGTTCTGATGATTTATTGTAGCTACCATAAAGGGTACGACTGGAAGAGATGCATATGGCACATGGGTTGTAATGGTGGCTCTTTCGATCATGTGCGACTGAGTAAGTAGTTCTGCACAAAATAAACGCTTAGACTGAAAAATAAGTATATGTCATGGTGCAACAATGCACACTCTGGCATTATTAACTGAATTAAATATATTACAGGAAATTAAAATCTAACTATTGTACATGCTCCCTTGGACTGGAGAAATAGTCCTTTGTCTCAATCATGAGAAATGTAGGGCTTCAAGTGGGTGCCACTCACCCATCCTAGTCGAAGGATACCATCCAGTTGCACTAGCTTGACTGCACCAGAGTGTCGGATTTCCGCAACTATGAATGGACCTGACCAATGCATGGCAACATGCCTCGATGTTTCTGATAGCGGTTTTCGTAGAGTAGTACCTTATCCCCTTGCACAAATCTTTTAGCCTTAATGTGCCTGTCATGCCAAGATTTATGTCTAGCTTTCTCAACTATCTGATGAAAATATGCTAGAAACATTGCTTCCTCAAGTTCTTGCAAGTCTTCAATCCTCTATGCAACTAATTCATCATTAGTTATGTGTGTACCCTGTGCTATATAGAGACTAGGGGTAATAAATTATGCAGGTATAACAACTTATCTCCCATAAACCAACTAAAATGGAGTATACCTATGTATCTTCTTCGTGGTAGTCCTGTAAGCCCACAAGATTGTTGGAACTCTATCATCCCAGTCTTCCCTGATTGCGCAACATACTTTTGTAAGTCCTATTTCATAATTTTATTTAATGCCTCCATTGTATCGTCAGCTTGTGGATGGTAGGGACTTCTCTTATGGTGTTGTATAAGGAATTTTTTTTTCAACGTTGTGATTGTGTTGTTGATAAAGTGACTACCTTGATCACTGGTCAGGCTTATAGGACATCCAAACTGAGTGATGACATTCTCAAAGATAAATCTACCAATTGTATCTATGAACAGTCTTGAAAAGCCTCTGCTTCAGCCCATCTTGTGAGGTAGTCAGTTGTGGTAATGATGTATCTGGACTTTGAGTGCTTAGTCGAGGGGTTGATTGGTCCAATAAAGTCCACAACCCACTTCTCAAATTCCCGAAGTTCCATGACTGGCTAAAGGGGAAATTCATCCCGGCATGACATCTTTCCTACTCTTTGGTAGGTGTCATAAGATCTAGCATACTCTTTTGCATCTTTAAATAATGTAGCCCACCATAATCCAACTTGAAGTACCTTATGTGTAGTATCTTTACCTCCAACAGATCCTCCTGCAACTCCATTGTGGCATTCCCATAGGATATCTTACCTCTCGTGGTTCAATACACATCTCCTAAGGATGTTGTCTAGCCCCAGTTTGTAAAGTTGTCCCGCAATCAATTGATAGTCTATTACGCGAACCACCATATGTCATTTTTGGGTTGCAGAGTAAGTTTCTGGGAAGTTCCCTATACTAAGGAAGACAACAATGTCTTCAAGATACTCTAGGATGGCCTCAATTTGGAATAAGTCCACATCTTAGAGCTAATCATCCACTGCTCCACCACTTTCCCCTGACTCCGACCTGGAGAGGTGATCTAGACCTACATTGCATCCTCCTAGTTTGACAATTACTTCGAATGAAAACTCTTGAAAAAGCAATAGCCACTTGCAAATATTTCCTTCAAGTACTGGTTTATTGACTAGGTGCTTCAATGCATAATGGTCAGTAAAAAACTTAAAATGAGAACCTAACAAGTAGTGCCTAAATTTATGTAATGCATAAATCATAGCTAGACCTTCCCTTTCGGTATTTGTGTAGTTGTGTTCATCTTGCGAAATTTTTCTGCTGAAAAATAGATAGGGTGGTCCATATTTCCTTCCCCTGGTTGCGCTAAGATGGCTCCTAGGGAAATGTCTGATGCATACACATGTACATGGAACTCAATTTTATAATTGGGAAATATCAAGATAGGTGTAGTACTTAGTTTTTCTTTGAGAATGTAGAATGCTTTGTCACACTCTGGTGTCCACCGAAATAGTTCGTACTTCTTCAGCAATTTTTCTAGAGGTGTGGTGATAGTTGTGTATCTTCTTATGAACCTGTGGTAATATCATGTATGTACCAGTGTAGAGCACAACAGTTTATCACTTGTAGGTGGAGAGATGTTCATAATGATCGCAACTTTAGCTGGGTCTACCAAGACTCCTTCTCTGCATACAATATGGCCTAACAGATTTCCATGTGGTACACAGAAAATGCACTTCCTTAGATTAAGAGATATATGCAATTCACAACATCTATCAAACATTAACCAGAGTATCCCTACATGGTATTTTAAGGATGTATAAAGTCCAATCATCCATGTATACTTCTACAAACTTGTGGACGAACTCTCAAAATGTTGCTATTACGATCTGAGAGAAGAATGCAGGGGCATTATTTAAGCCAAAGGGAATTACATTGTATGTGAATGATCCCCATTTATTTATGAATGTGGTCTTCTTCTTTTCATCCTCTGCGATTATGAATTGGTGATATCTTGTGAATTTGTTTGTAAATGACTAAGATTGTTTTCCCGCAACCTAATCTAACACTTCGTCATTGAAAGGTGTCGAAAACGAATTGTGCACACATGTAGAATTCAGACTTCTGTAGTCCACACAAATCCGAATGTCTTTTGTATCTTTCTTTCTCTAGATAACTATGGGGCTAATCCACTATGCTTCTTCGATTGGGAAAATAAGTCATGCCGCAAGCATTTTGTCCACTTCCTTCTTGACCTTCTCTTTTATTCTACGATTAAGTTGGTATGTTTTGTGCTTCATAGGTCTTGAGCTGGGTTTCAACTCAATATTGATTTCTCCCATGGCTCCTTTTATAACTTTCAGTTCTGAGAACGTTTTCAGAAACAAGTCCTCATACTCTCGTAACAGGGTGTGTACTTCATTCATAGCTTTCTCATCCCAATAATCTCTTATAGAATCTATCTTAGGATTCTTTGTACTCCCTATATTAAATTTACGCAAATTTAGTGGATGTTTATAGGAGCTACAAGTGTGACTAGGTACAGTATCCTGAATCTCTCTACTTCCTTTCGTTTATTTAATGGTTAAGTTTCTAAGCTCTTCCAAGTCATCAGGTTTTTCCAAGTCTTTCTCAACTTTACAGCAAGGTACAACTATCTAATCATTTTCAAGACCTAGACTAGACTGAAGAAAATGAACATGGTCATCACATACTACTAGACTTGATATCTTTTTGCAAATCTCAGTAAAAAGAATTTCCCTGAGTTTTTGAAGGATTGTGTTGAGCTCAGGGTACTTAATTGTAAATGAGAAGTCCTTGCAAAATTGTTCTTGTAAGGTATTCCAACAATTTGTTTGTCTTCTGGTCTCCTCATGTATATATCAATATTTTCGGATTGGACCCAGCGAATGGAGAAATACCTGAACCCATAGGTGAGGGGGTACTTCCACAACTCTCCATTGCTTTAAGCAATGCTCAATTTGCACTTTAGGGTCAAACCGCCCATCTAATAGTTACACATCTTGAAAATCTATATTCATCTCTTCTTCCAGTTGATCCCTACTTTGGAATCGACATCGGATGGCTTGTTTTGCATCTTCCCACTCCATAATCAAGGCTTTATGGGTGACCCACCATCTAGTGGAGGTATCTTGCAAGGCTAATTCAAGAACATAGATACTTTGATCTATCGTTATTTTATCTTACATGCTAGCAAGAAAAATATGTACCTCTGAGGTACCATCATATGTCAGGTTTTCTTTGACCTCGATTCCAATCCACCTCGTTTCTCTTACAGTTGTGCATCGTCTTGAGAATCGTTTGTATGAACCTTGCTACCAACTGTCAAATGTTACTTTTGAATCCATGTCAACAAACTGTATGCTTCTCCAACTTGCCAATCCATATGCAGTGGGATTTATGTAATCTGGTCTCGTTCCTATTGTTATGGTGTATAATTGGTCAAGAGCATCTAATTCCATATCAGGGATGATTTTAAGGATGGAAATTTATTTTAAAATGTAGAAAACTTGGCGAATCTTATTAATCCTTCATATGTCAACTATAAATGTTTGGCGATATTTTTGTAAAAATATTCAAATTTCTAATTATTTTATATAGTTTTTATAAACTTTTGGCGATTTTTAGGGTAGAATAATTTTATCCTATAGAATTTGGGCGAATCATTTTTAAAATAGCGAATCTCGTTTTTGGAAAAACCATGGAAAATTAGCCCATGAGCGAAATTTAGCCCCTAAAATCATCCCTGCTCCATATTGTGGTCCATTGGTTTAGTGTATCTAGGCCTTAAACATGGATCTAAGGGTTGAACTACTTTATCCCATATGATTCAAACGTCATGGTTTCCCTCTTTAGATCAATGATAGAATAGTTTTTGTATGCCCAATCAATTCTAAGTAGAGTAGGGTATGGATCCTTATCTCCCATGATTTAAATTACCTCATAATTGGTTGTGGTTTTAACTCCCGCAACATCTATTTCCACATTTTCCAACCTTCCTACTGAGAAAATGTAGTACCAATTTGCCATTCTCAATTGGATGGGGGAATATACTAACTGAGGTTTTCCCAAATCTTCCCAGGTATTTTTGGGAAGGATGTTGACATCGGATCCCAAATCTAGCATGACATATTTGATTTCAAAATCATCTAGCTGGGATTCTAACCTAAATTATTTTCATGTTCGCACATTTCTTCTTTGTATTCTCTGGGTATTTTTCTCAGGGAGGTTGGTCCTTACTATGGCTTCTGGGGTTCCCTCATATCCCAATATTAGTTACAGGGTGTTGCACAACTTCTCCATAATTTGGTCATCCCCTAGGATATTAAAGAAAAACCAAAACCAAAGATTGATTACACTTTAAGACTGCTCAAGGTGTCTCCTTGGAATTGCAAAGTTTCTATGTGTCGGTGGCAAGGTAGGGGCTTGCGCAAGGTTAGGTTGAGAGGCGACTTTAGAGAGATTCTCCATTATCTCTGGAGTGGGGATACTCTCAAATATTTCTATTTCATCTTTGAAAAAAAAAATTGTTTCACAGGGTCATACATGTCATCCTTGGGAACATCTTTTTGAAACTTGGGCTGACTATCTGCATTTGCCCCAGTTTTTTCTTCTCTGCGAGTAATGATATTGATATTAGGTATTTTTTCCTCAATCCCCCTTTTTAATTTTGAGCTTAGGATATTAGCTCCTTGTTGACGAACCTGATCTTCCCATTTCACGATCAGTCCTGGACAGTCTTCAGTTGTGTGCCCATTATTTCTGCAGTGAGAGAACCATGGTCGTCTTGGGTGACGACAGTCTCTGGCCAAGTGACCTTGTTTGTTGCAATTGTAACATTTTCTTGTCCCTCTTCCTCCATTTCTCCCTCCTCTGAATCCACCTCTAACCTCACCTCCCTTGCCTCTTCCAGATCCTTGGGGTGTTTCATTTATTCTGAATGTTGTCTGGTCTAATATGTCAACAAGTGTGTCCAACGCTCTACATTGATTTGTAGGATGTGTCGTAGATGCGTAGAACTCATAATGTATCTTATTAGGTGCAGTTTTGTACTTTTGCATGATAGGAGACTTCCTCGGCACATGCCCATGTGTCCAACAAATATCACAATACTCAGTTGGGTGAGATGTTTGAGTGCCTGGAAAGGTATGGTATAGCCCTGGTGTATGGAATAGTGGAGTCATAGATACTTGCACAACTCCTCCTATTGGTCCTAGAGAGGGTCCCAATGGATTGTGAGGAGGCCCCATTCCCCTCATGCGTGGACATTCACTTTCCAGATGCCCTTTTGTGTAGCATCCTGTGCACCAAACCTGAGGTCATCCTAGTCTTGGTATGGTTAATTCTTGAATATTCTCTGTTAGCATTGATATTTGTCCCTAGATTTGTCACAAATTTGCATCTACTGGAGGCCTGGTCATCCTCAGACTCCCTAGATAATCTTCCAAGGCTTCGATCTTCATCGATTGTTCCAAGGCATCTATTAAAGTGGCTATATGTTGTTGTGTTAAAGGAATTCTCATCAGATGTAGTAATCCTTCTATGTACCATTCCCTCCGGTGATCTTCGTGAATTGGATGTGATATCCTCTCAATAGCATCTTTAAATTTATGACTGTACTCCCAGGAAGATTATCCTTCCCTTTTTTGAATCTCCCACAACTCAGAGAGAGATCTTTGCTTTGACTGAGGTAGTTTGAATTTGGCGATGAACTTCAAATGAACTTGACCAAGGTTGAATGCTTTTCCTTGCACCCCTAGTTCAATATCCTTCATGTACCATTTGAGAGCATGACCCCTCAAGGTAGTCTGAAACTCTAGTAACTTGTTTGCATCGAGAGTCCCTCTGGCTCTCTAGATGGCTTCACATAAGAACCAATGTTTCTCTACATCCTCTTCCCCTTTACCCCTGAATTCTGGGTGTCGAGAAATCGATCCTCCCATATTTCCATCCATTCTGGGTATCATTGTTCCTATTAGAATGAAACCTAACGGTCTTGGTTTTGATATGCCTGGGGATCCCAATATCCTCCCAGCGTTTACACTTACATACTGGTTTTGACTAACTAGATGCGATGGAATAGAAGTAACATAAGTAGGTTGTGTAGAATTTACCACGGGTATAGAGGACACCTGGGGGATGGGTGATTCGGGGCTAGTTCCACTGGGTGGATTTCTTTGATTTGGGGGGTCTCATTTTCTTCCTATGGAGCAGACTTATCTTCCTGATTCTCAATGTTTCATGATATCGGGGCTGAATCTTCTTGGTCTCCTGCAAGGTCCAGACCTACTTCATCTTCCTTTTCTTCTGGACACTCTTCTTCTCATCTACCCACCTGGGGACTCCTTCCTCTCTGTGCTTCTCTCTGTTGCAGTCTTAGTCTGGCCAGTCTTTATTGTCTTCTTACCTTCCTCAACTCTTCTTTATTTCTTTCCTCTATTCCTCTTGATCTGATTTCTTTCCGCAACACCTTGAACTGCTTCACTGCTTTCTTTACCTTTCCACGCCACCACTTCTCAACTATGTCAGATCTCCTTAAGGCTTGTTCATTTCTTGTGCTCTTTTATTGATCTTCCCCCATATGTCAAAGAACCCTTTCCCCTTCTCATGTCATGATCCTACCTCACAATCACACTACCCCAAGCATAGGTGTTTAGGCTGCCATCTCATTCGAGGGAATAGTTATCATCCCTTCCTCCATCAAGAATACTTTGATCCACATCGGAATTTCCCTCAACAGTATCCCTCGTGCACCTTTCTTGAAAAATTCTTTCGCCCGTGAAAAATGTTGGTGATTCTCATCTGTGAATTCAATGATATATCCCTCTAGAGTTGTATTAACCCAGAAATCAATCGCTTCCATAATCTGGAGATCCAACCGATGAAGTGTTGTGATCTTCTCTATATCCCAAGCACAGTAATTCTTGACACGTTCTTGAAATTATGGAGCTTCTTAGAGCCGATCTATCTAATAGAATAGTTCTTCCGGGGATTTTACCCAAAATATCTCATATTGGTCACTTGATCTCTCTGAATAAAAGATAGAATCTCTTGTATCCTTCTTGCTTTTACCTCGCAACTCTGCTTCCTTCCATATAAAGGTGTCACAATTTTGTTCCCACCATTTCGAATCTTAGATCTATAGATCCACGAAAGCATTCTCCTCACAAGCTCCCTTTTAAAACACAGGTCCCAACAATGGAACCATTTTGTTGGCGCAAAAGTGATCAGACCAGGGTCCTCTTACAGTTTCTAGCAAAAGGTACCGATGCAGTCTAGAGCGTTGGAATTTTCATCTTCCCATGAGGGAAGAAGTATCACTCGAAGCGCAATTGAGACGATAAAGAGAGGGAAGGGTAAGGAGAATACTTAGACAAATATCTAAGGTATCAATATTCATGTTAGTCTTGTGAAAGATAGATTAAACCCATAGAAGTTCTAAATATTTCCTAACTAACAATAAAGAAACAGAGTTGTGTCATCATTCACAAGGAAGCATTTAAGCATATCAGATATAAAAGATAATATAGAGAAACATTCAATACATTCAAAGGACTAGATACAAAGGATATATTCAAAATTTGGATCCCCAATTGTATTAACATATCAAGTTCTTCTCATAGCTTGAGTCACATATACAAGTAATCAGAGGATGCTCCCCAACAAGTATGAGACAAGGTTATCTCAGTCCCTTGCTCTTTCCAACTCTACAATAATACAAAGCTCTATTACATTGACAGTCTATTTCTTACCCAGATCTCAAGACTCGGCTAAGCTAACAACATGAATGATAACAACAATGACTCTAGCAAAAATGGCAATCCCAACCCTTCATTAACAACCAACAACCTTATTACAATCACATCAATATCATATATATAGTATGATTTCAATTTGTTGGTTGAGAACCCGAGAGTTCTTTCCTCTTCTTGATCTTGTTGCAACTTCTTTCTTCAAAACCGATGTTGTGTTGTCCTTCCAACCACTTTATGTGTCTTCCTTTAGTCCATTGTCTAGCTCCTCGACACCTTGCACAACTTATGTTCACCAAAATTAAGCTACATCATAACTTGTGCAACTTCTATTCATCAAAACGAACGGCCCAACAAAGGTTTATGCTTTAATTGTGACAACAATTACAGTAAGGGACATAAGTGTGGTGAGAAAAAATTATTCTACATAGATTGTGAAGAGGATGATGAACAAGAACAATAACAAGAATCATCTCAAGATGAAAATGTAGAAGAGATTTATTCTGAAGAGTTGACTCCCATGATATCATGTAATGCATTGGATGGAATTAGCACTCCTCAAACCCTCAAGATCGAAGGATATATCAAAAATAAAAAGGTAATAGTCCTAATTGATTATGGTAGTACTCATAATTTCATTCACTATAAATTAGCCAAAGCTCTCAATTTCTTTATATATCCAGCTCCAGAGTTTCAAGTAATGATTGCAATTGGAAGAACTATCAATTGCTCAGGAAAATTCCATAAGATCCATCTTACTATGGGGGAATATGTAATGAATATTCCAATGATTTCTATACCCATGGGTGGTACTGATGTCGTACTAAGATTCCAATGGTTACAAACATTGGGAATAGTGGATTTTAATTTTCAATAACTTTTCATGAAATTTTCATTGGAAGAAAATGAAATTGAGTTAAGGAGTCTCACAGGGAAACCCAGTAAGGTGATAATCTCTAATGGAATGTTAACATTATTGAAAAAGGGGCATCAGGGTGTAATTGTAGAACTATGCTCATTAGATTTTCAAACATGTAAGCCATCTATTCCCCTAAATCTCCAAGGGATCATTGATAAGCATTCCAAATTATTTGAAGATATTCCTAGAGGTCTTCCACCCACTCAAAATCATGATCATACTATTCACCTAATTCCTGGGAGTGATCCTCCTAACATCAGGCCTTACAGATACCAATATGCCCAAAAGAGTGAAATTGAGCATATGGTTGAATAAATGTTAGAGGTTGGCATTATTAGACCTAGCCAAAGTTCTTACTCTGCACCGGTGGTAATGGTACTCAAGAAAGAGGTCTCATGGCATATGTCTCCAGATTATAGAGAGATCAACAAGATCACTATTAAAGATAAGTTTCTCATTCTCGTCATTGATGAATTGTTAGATGAACTACATGGAGAAATCTATTTCAAAAATTTGGATCTTCATTTAGGGAATCATCATATTAGAATGAAGGAAGCAGATATCCCAAAAACAGTATTCTGAACTCATCAAGTCCATTATGAATTTTTGGTCATAACTTTTGGCCTTACAAATGCACCTTCCACATTCCAAGGGTTGATGAATTATATTTTCAAGCCCTTCCTTCGAAAATTTGTGTTAGTATTTTTTTATGATATACTAATCTATAGCAAGTCTTAGGAGGATCATGTTAGACATGTTGAAAAGGTGCTACAACTACTAAAGGAGCAACAACTATATTCCAAATCATCCAAATGTTTCTTTGGGGTGAAAGAGGTAGATTATTTGGGTCATATTGTATCTCATGAAGGTGTCAAGGTATACCCTAACAAGATTAAGGCTATGATGGATTGGTCGATTCCCAAAACATTGAAGAATCTTAGAGGATTTTTGGGTTTGACTGGTTATTACCGCAAGTTTGTTCAGAACTATGGATGAATAGCAGCACCTTTAACGACATTAACTAAGAAGGATGCATTTTCATGGACTCCAGAGGCAACTCAAGCTCTTGAACAACTTAAAGAGGCGATGTGAAAAGATCATGTATTGACCACACCAAACTTCACAAAAACCTTTATTATGGAATTTGATACCTCAGGAAATGGCACTGGTGTTATTCTAATGCAATAAGGAAGGCCCCTTTCTTTTGAAAGTCAGCCACTCAAGGGAAAGGACTTACACAAACCCATTTATGAGAAGGAAATGAGTGCAATACTACATGCATTGAAGAAATGGTGCCCTTACCTAATAGGTAGGAACTTCAAGGTCAAAACAAATCAGGATAGTCTTAAATACTTCTTGGAACAAAGACTATCTTCATGAGAACAACAAAAATGGGTGACCAAGATGTTGGGTTATGATTTTGAAATCATCTACAAAAAAGGGAAGCAAAATGTTATGGCAGATGCACTCTCAAGAAAGGATGAAGATGTTGAGGCATTTATGTGTGTTATCTCGATCATCCAACTCGATTGGATAATAGAAGCGAGGGATGAATGGAAGAATGACGAAAACATGTGGACTCTCATTCAAAGGTTGCAGCGGGATTCCAGTGCATCAGATACATCTACATGGAAAAATGATTCACTATGGTACAAAGATCACTTATATTTATGTAAGAACTCCCAACTCAAACAAAAGGTACTCTTGGAATTGCACACCTCTCTGGTAGGAGGGCACTTGAGATTTTTTAAAACCTACCATAGGGTCAAGAAGGAATTTTTTTGGGATGGCCTTAAAATTGATGTTCAAAGGTTTGTGGAAGAATGTTCGGTTTTCCAACAAAATAAGGTGAAAATAAATAATATCCCAGATCTTTACAACCATTAGCCATCCCAAGTCAGTGTTGGGATGAGGTTTCCATGGATTTCATCACAAGGTTACCGAAGTTTGAAGGAAAGAGTGTCATCATGTTGATTGTTGATAGACTAACCATGTACGTGCCCTTTTGTGCACTCTCTCATCCTTTCAAAGCCAATACAGTTTCCACCACATTCATGGAGACATTTCAAAATCTACATGGAAGCCCAGATATTATTGTAAGTGACAGAGATCCCATCTTCACTGGACATTTTTGGACAGAATTGTTTTCTTGTTTGGGTACCCAATTGGCTCATAGCTCATATTATCATCCTCAATATGATGGAGAAATCGAGATAGTGAACAAATGTTTGGAAGGCTACCTTGGTTTCTTTGTCTCTGATAAAGAAACACAATGGTTCAAATGGTTACCCTTGGAAGAATGGTGGTATAACACTTCCTTTCATACTGCAACAAAAATGACACCATTTATGGCACTCTATGGA
>SNQJ01S0067150.1:56990-96783 GCA_010110895.2 Picea sitchensis | reverse complement strand
TAGAATACTATTGTTATTTACTTTGGGGATTGAAGCTTATGCTTTGGAACTCAAATCCTAAATATGAAGGCTGGAAAATCTATCATTTCAAGTTGGTTATGAAGAGATTAATCTAGGTAAAATTGTTCCTTGTTTATGAGAATTTGTAGATAGATTATTTCCTATTGAAATTTATGTTGTCTTTAGTTGCTAAAAATGATGAATGAAAGTTGATTTTCATGGTTAGAAATTGCTTGAAATCATTGTTTTCTAGTTATAGAAAATCTATTCTCTCAGCTTGATATATTTTCCTTCATTATGATAAAGATAAGAGTTCTGGAATTTATAAACAACAATAAACTAGTTGGTTTTACCATTATTTTATATCATTGTAAACAACCTCGTAATAAAATAAATAAGATCATTTCAACTATTCTTTTAAGACCCTATGAGCCCAATAATATATAGCCACTAGTCTCTCTTTCCAACTCTTGATAAATTTCATAAACCAAACCTTTTCTTAGCTAAAATGAAATCTAGAAAAATAATTTGATAAATCATAATTTTCAGTTCATTCCTTAGGCCACAATGTTAAGCCCTAAATAGTGGCACATTACCCCTTAATTTTGGCATATTATATTAGTAATGTTATTTTATTTATGTAGACATGGGTCCATCAGTTGTAATTGTACCTCCTAGTCTCCTATATATACCAAGGAGGCCTTTTCATTTGGAATCATATTGTATTTGGAAATTTATGTGGTGTATAAGGAGGTTTCCCCCTCGAAGAGGCTTATTATCTGAAATTATCTCTTTTTCAAGGCGTTGAGTACTTATTCTGAGGTTTTTTTATGCTATTTTTATATTTGGTTCTTAACATTTGGTATCAAAGCTCAAGTTTTTGGTGTTTCGTTGTTGCATCTGAGACACCTTGGACTTTTGGATATAAATTTTTCTACAACGTTTCCGAAGTAACCCCTTGGGAATATTACTAAATGAATCAAGGTACGTGGGGTTCAAATTTCAGCTCCTGAGGCATTATAC
Organism: Picea sitchensis; assembly: GCA_010110895.2. NCBI lineage: Eukaryota > Viridiplantae > Streptophyta > Pinopsida > Pinales > Pinaceae > Picea > Picea sitchensis. The sequence continues at coordinate 95,760 of SNQJ01S0067150.1, read as the reverse complement.
TTTCGGAGATATAGCTTGTGTAAGATAGGGTTCTGGAATCATTGTGAATGTAGTCATCGCAGAATTTTCGCTATAAAATTTTTCCTGTGAATTTTTAGACCCTAAAACCTGTAGGATATTCATAGAAATTATGAAGGTATTTGTGATAAAAATTTCACCTTCTGGGTCATCCTACGTTTGTATATACACCCTATGTAAGATAGGGTATCTGACTAGTCATATTAACTAGTTTCAAACAGGTGTTTTGGTAAAACAATGATATCTTCTTCAGTGAATATCCAAATTAAGTGAGACTAGTTGAATTGGATAGTAGACAGTCTAAAGTAATTCTGGTGCAATTTTCAGAATCAAATATCAGATACTTTTCTCTTGGCATGCTTTACAAGTACGCTCTCCTGGAAGGGAAAAAATCATAAAGTTGTGGGGAAGTTACCATAAATTCCACTTGACACATCCAATTTTGATCATACCTGTGGAATTGCAGAGAAGACGTATCAAAGTAAAAAAAAAGTTCATACCTAGAAAGGATGAAATTTTGGAGATACAGCAGAAGAAAGATCGTTTAGCAGAACCACCTCGAAATCATGGTTTAAAAGTGATAATTGACCAACATGCCACCAAAAAAGGGAACTTCTACACCAAATAAGCCTCCAGAAATTCCTACTTGGATTCTTGATGAAGGTGAAGAAATGTGCATGGACGTAAATTATTCACAAAAGAAGCCAGTAACAAAATATGAACTACAAGGTATGATGGATTCAACTGAAGCTAAGTGGAGGCAATAATGGATACTAAGATGGATGGTTTAAAAAGGGAGATCATGACAGGATTGAAATTTTTCCTAATAAAGAGGCCACCTGAAAGTGAAAATGTATCCCATGAAATTCATGATGAGGACATAATAAAGATGAATCAAGACTGGAGAAACTCCAACTTTGGGTTGAAGATCAACCACTTTCCTAAGATATATATAAGGAAGTTTTATGGCAAGGATCAAATCACATGGATACTTCAGATGGAGTAGTTCTTTGATCTACATCATGTGCCACATACACAAAAGGTACAAATTGCTTATTTATATTTAGAACCCAATCAATTTGTGTGGTATCGATGGCTTTGTTCTTAAAAATCACTTTTCACTAGGACAATTTTCACGGAAGAAATTATAGCACATTATGAGGATACAAGGAGCAATACCTTCTTTAGCAAATTGATAAATCTCAAGCAAAAGGGTTCAGTTGCGGAGCTTATTGAGAACTTCCAAAGATTGAATGTAAAGGTAATGGATATTCCATATGAGCACTTGATTGATGTATTCATAGGAACTTTAAAGGATAAGATTCAACATGAGGTTCTCCTTTGGGAACCCAAAACATTAGAGAATGCATTCAGGGTGGAGAGAAATGTTGAAAGTAAAAATATGGCTATTTCTACTAGAAGGACCACTCCTAACATCTATCGAGAGAATAATGTTCCTTCTTCTAAAACACCTCAACCTACAAGGTTGACACCTCAACAATTGGAGGAAAGAAAAGAAAAATGTTGTTGGCGCAAAAGTGATTAGACCAGGGTCCTCTTACAGTTTCCAAAAAAAAAGGTACCGAGGTAGTCTAGAGCATTGGCATTTTCATATTCATGGGAGGGAAGAAGTCTCACCCAAAGCGCAACCAAGATGATAAATAGAGGGAAGCGTAAGGAGAATACTTAGACAAAACTATGAGATATCAAGATTCATGTTAGTCTTGCGCAAGATAGATTAAACCCGTAGCAGTTCTGAACATTTCCTAACTAAGAATAAAGAAACAGAGTTGTGTCATCATTCATAAGGAAGAAGTTAAGCATATCATACATAAACGATAATACACAACAACATTCAATACATTCAGAGAACTAAATACACAAGATATATTCAAAATTTGGGTCCCCAATTGTATTAACATATCAAGTTCTTCTCACATCTTGAGTCACATATACAAGTAATTAGAGGATTCTTCCCAACAAGTATAAGACAAGATTATCTCAATTCCTTTCTCTTTCCAAATCTACAATAATACAAAACTCTATTACATTGACAGTCTGGTTCTTACCCAGATCTCAAGACTCACCTAAGATAACAACAATCACTCTAGCAACAATGACAATCCCAGCCCTTCATTAACAACCAACAACCTTATTACAATCACATTGATCTCATATATATAGTTCGATATAGGTTTGTTGGTTGAGAACCCGAGAGTTCTTTCTTCTTCTTGATCTTGTTGCAACTTCTTTCTTCAAAAATGATGTTGTGTTGTCCTTCCAACCTCTTTTTGTTTCTTCCTTTAGTCTGATGTCCAGCTCCTCAACATCTTAGGAAACTTTTGTTCACCAAAATGAAGTTGTAGCATAACTTGTGCAACTTCTATTCATCAAAACGAAGGGCCCAACAGGCTCTGACCACAATCCTTGACTTGCCTCAAGTCAAGTCTTCATCTTTTCTATGGACTCTGGGTTGGCTTGTTTTTCTTCCTTGCCTTCTGGTTCCAGGGTTTTTGTTTTTCTTCCCTTGCCTTCCTGGGTCCTGGTGCCTTCCATTTCATATTGATTGTTCTTCTTTATCTTCTTCAAACAAAGGCCCAACTCGAGTACTAGTTCGAGGGATTTCTTCCTGACATCTTGGAAGTTTTCCAGTTTCCTTTGTCCTTAATTTTCCGAAAGTAGTGAAGTCTCCAAATACAAATTGGTTGGGGTGGCATCCGTGAATGAATTCTTTGGCTTCTTAGACTCAACTCAGAGAGTCCATTCTAAGTTATTAGTCATGGCATCCACTTTGTGTATATGTAGGTAAGTTTGTCCGGACTACAGTCAAAACTTTCTTAGTTTTTCTTAGCCACGGTTTGATCTTCAAATAATGCATTCATATCATTGTCCACTTAGTGGATCTTGTCAAATTTTTCTTGTTGTTCCAACAGATCTAGGGTGTTGGTTTCTTCTTCATTGAGCGATTGGATTTGCAATTGCAGGTCTTCCAATGTTTAGTTGCACCTAAAAATGATTCCCATCCAATCATTAACCTATTTAAAAATCGCTGTGCACTTTGTACTCCTTTTATGAAAGGTTACTCATGCATTGTTTCCTTCAAAAACCACTTCCTTTTCTAGTTTCTGTAGCTTCTGCCAGACGTCCTTTACCGTTCTTTAACCAGACTTTGATATATTTTGGCTCGCTCTTCCAAATTTTAAACTGTGCTATCCTCAATAAATTTGATCTCGGTCAGGCTCCGCTTAGCCGTAATTAGATTCTGCAACTAAGACGCCGCTTGGTTCCTTTCTGATCATTTTCCAAGCCTTTGTTAACATTTCCTTCACCATCTTGACTTTATGCTCTTCCTGAATCTTAAGTATTCTCCTATGTTCTTCATGTCTTTCTCACACCGAGTCCTTTTCTTGATTCCGTGGTCGGATTCTCATTCGGCCTACTGGATCCTTTACTCCAATTTCTCATTTAAGGCTCCGAGTATGCCCACTAGCTGTGATGTCGACAATTGAGCGAGGTCGTCAGATGAAGTAGTGGCGTCCAAGGGTAATCAGACTTGTAGAGGAAGTCCACTAGCCATAAAATATTCTGAGGGTGTCTCCATATCCTCTTCCCCTGGGAATGGATCTTACAGTTGATATGCAATTCTAATATTCAGAGTTGTTGGAACTAGAGGGATAACCTCTATCTTTTCCAAGCAAATTTGTAGTAACTCTGCACACTACTGTGGATTCTGCAGTATTGGCTCCAGATGTTCCTTCATTGATGTTGTGCTCTGTTTTGATGGTGTTTGGGGTTCTTTCTGAACCAAATATGTCCCTGTCTCTGTATGTAACGAAACTACTGGATTCTTTCTTCTGAGAATTGAAATCTCAAAACTAATTGTTGAGAAAGGACTCTGGGTTATTGGAACTTGTGATTCTGGGGTGATTGAGGGGATTTCTTGTTGTTGACTCTTCACCGAAGGTAGACTAATCGAAATGGGTACCGACAAAGTGGTTGTCTGGCTCAAGGCTTCGGTAGTCAGGGTAATGGGTTCATTTACACTCTCAGAAGGATCGGGGTTATCTAGCTGCATTGGCTCAAGGGATGTGATTCGAGAGGGAAAAAATGGTCTCATGTGGTGGCAATGGGTCTTGTTCAGTGATGATGGTCATGTAGGAAGTGGCATATGGCTCATGATCATCTGTGATGTTAATCATACCGTATGTTATTATAAAGCCGGTACGCAGGGTAAGAGCCGAGATATCGTACTTTGACGATTACTTTGTCCGGGGAAACCTCTGCTCAAGGTTTCCATATCAAACATATCCTATAAATGAACGGAAAGGATTTCATCTGTCCTTTACCTCATAAAATGACATGTTCTCCGAGTTGCGTAAACATTGGCAATGTCCTCTTCTTCCGCTCCAAAGGTTGCTCTTCCTCTTCTATTATTATTCCATCGCATTTGACCTTTGGCTTCTTTTTATGTTGGTTGAAACTCACTTACCTTCCTTCTGCCCTTTTCTTCAGGGGCTTCGGTGGCAAGAGGTAATGCATACCAAACTTGCACGGGTTGTGCTTAACATCGTAGCTGCGACATGACTTCCTTTTTGAAGGCTTCTTTATCTAGATAGAAGGTCAAAGGCATCATGTGGAAGTCCTTAGGCTTCACATGCCTCAGCCAAACAAAATTGTAGTGGCAATTTATCCCAAATGCGATGTTCCAGGTGTTGAGATTCAATAGTTCCTGTGGTATGCGCAATCATCGAGTTGCATCAATGAGGTGGTTGTACCACTTCAGGAATGTTACATTATTGAACTCCATATTCTCCTCGAGTCCTACCTTGAGTGTCGTGGTCCGAAAATCTCATTAGGATAATTCTTTATCCTAAGGAGAAGGTCTTCCTAGAGGTGATCAAGCATTTCCAGATTGGGTAAATGCAATGAGCAAGATCCATATGTGAAAGTTCCTCCTTTCTCCTGAGATTCCTCACAAGCAACTAGGAGTTACTCTAGTAGATAGTTGCAAATTCATTGAAATACAACTCCGTTTACGTAGAAGTCTGCTATTGAAAGAGCATCTAAGGTGCAGTCGCCCTTGTAGTACGAGCAAATAACCTTACTAGCGATCACATAGAAGGTTGTTCGGACTGCCTCTGCAGGATTGGGCTGGATTTTGGGTTGCACGCCCACTCTCTTTGTGTTGAATTTATCGTACAGGATAAGTTTTCCTTTCTTCTTCCCATGCTTGTTAGGACTTTGGAATCCTTTGATACATCCTCACCTTCGATGAATAGTCTTGTGATTTTATGGACATACTTTGCATGAATTGGATATCATTGATCGATCCATAAGATCTTTTCATGCACCCGATATCAAAACTTGGTGTATCACGAACCTCACCACAAGAGAGGTTCGGAAACCTATGATCCTTAGGTTCAAGATGGAATTGAACAAGTTGATGAATTACGGATTTGACACAAACTACATGCCTCACATTGCATCTACAGCCAAGTCCCAGAATACACTGATATTCATCTACGAGAAAAATACTTAGTCCGTCAGGTCTATCAGCTGAGGAGTTTCCATTTCTATCCTTTTCCTAGACATCACGGCCTATTCATGATCTCAATTTTAGGGATCACATGGATCATATGGAATTGCCTCTTTTGGACCTGAACTCTAACCTCTTATTGTTCTTGGCATTATGGCTCTAGAATGATAGAAAACTAGACGGGTTGAGTTGGGGCTTGGGGTCACGACTAGGGAGAAAGAGATTTCACAAGAGAGATGAGAGTGTGCTTAGCTAAAAGTAAAAATAAGTCTCATCATGAGTTCACAAGGTCTTATAAACAGATAATCAGAGCTCTCAGAATCTTACTCATAAGGAAACTCATCATTAAACCATAAACGAAATCTCAGAAATTTAGTTTCCGAATGGACTGGATATAATGGGGTAAAAATATTATAGGTGATCCCGGGGTTTAATGAATGGGCTGACAGGGCATTCTAATTCTAGGGATTACTTTACTCTTTAACAGCTTGAGAATCTTGGTGGGATATCAATGGAACTCACGTATTGCCTTTATGGCTTGATGGAACGCTCGATGATTTATTGTGGTTTCTGCTGGGTACGTAATCGAAGAGATGCATATGGCATAAGGGTTGTAATGGTGGCTCTTCATCATGTGCCGAACGTATAAGTAGTTCTCGACAAAAATAAACGCTTTGGATCAAAATAAGTATATGTCATGGTGCAACAATGCACACTCCGACATTATTAACTCCAATTAAAATATATTATATGAAATTAAAATCTAACTATTGTACATGCCCCTTGGATCGAGAAATAGTCCTTTGTCTCAATCATGAGAAATGTAGGGCTTCATGTGAGTGCCATTCACCCAACCTAGTCGAAGGATACCATCCAATTGCACTAGCTTGACTGCACTGTGAAAGTGTTGGATTTCCGTAACTATGAATGGATCACTCTGGCATGCATGGCAACTTGCCTGGATGTTTCTGATAGCGGTTTTCGTAGAGTAGTACCTTATCCCGTTGCACAAATCTTTTAGCCTTAATGTGCCTATCATGCCAATATTTATGTCTAGCTTTCTCAACTATCCTGATGAAAATATAGAAACATTGCTTCCTAAGTTCTGTAAGTCTTCAATCTCTACGCAATTGATTCATCATCTGTTATGTGTGTAGCCCATGCTATATAGAGACTTGGGGTAATAAATTATGCAGGTATAACAACTTATCTCCCATAAACCAACTAAAATGGAGTATACCATGTATCTTCTTCTGTAGTCCTCTAAGTCCACAAGATTGTTGGAACTCTATCATCCTACTTTCCCCTCGGACAAGAACATACTTTTGTAAGTCCTCTATTTCATACTCTATTTAATGCCTCCATTGTATCAAGCAAATTTTGTATTTGTAGGGACTTCTCTTATGGTGTTGGATAAGGAATTTTGTTGTCAACGTTGCGATTGTGTTGTTGATAAAGTGACTACCTTTATCACTAGTCAAACTTATAGGACATCCAAATCCCAGGATGACATTCTCAAAGATAATCTATCAATTGTATCTAATGAATACCTTTGAAAAAGCTCCACAAACTTTCATCTTGTGAGGTAGTCAGCTGTGGTAATGATGTATCTCTGGATTCTTTGAGTGTTTTGGGCTCTAGGCCATTGGTCCAATAAAGTCCAACCTAATTTCAAATTCCTGAAGTTCCATGATCTGCTAAAGGGAAATTCATCCTGCATGACATCTTTCCACTCTTTGGTAGGTGTGTCATAAGATCTAGTATACTTTTTCATCTTAAATAATAATGGTCACCATAATCCAGTTTGAAGTACCTTATGTGTAGTATCTTTACCTCCAACAGATCCTCCCAAGAACTCCATTGTGGTATTCCCATAGGATATATCTTTACCTCTCATGGTTCAATACACATCTCCTAAGGATGCTGTCTAGTCCCAACTTCTAAAGTTGTCCCGTAATCAGTTGATAGTCTTATTACAACTACCATATGTCATTTTCTTGCCAGCAAGAGTAAGTTCTCGAAGTTCCTATACTAAGAAGATAATGTCTCTCTATGATACTCAGGATGGCTCCCACTTGGAATAATCCATCTTAGAGCTAATCATCCATCTGCCCACCACTGACTAGGGGACTCGAGAGGTGATCTAGACTCTACATTGCATCCTCCTAGTCGATAAATTACTCAATGAAAACTATTGAAAAAGCAATAGCCACTTGCAAATATTTCCTTCAAGCATCGTTCTATTGGATCTAGGTGCCTTTAAATGCATAATGGTCGTGAAAACTTAAAATGAGAACTTAATATGAAATTTTAAATTTATGTAATGCATAAATCATAGATAAACCTTCCCTTTCAGTTTTTGTGTAGTTGTGTTCATCTTGCAAAAGTTTTATGTTGGAAAAATAGATAGGGTGGTCTATATTTCCTTCCCCTAGCTGTGCTAAGATGGCTCCTAGGGAAATAACCGATGCATACACATGTACATGGAACTCAATTTTATAATTGGGAAATATCAGGATAGGTGTAGTACTTAGTTTTTCTTTTAGAATGTCGAATGCTCGTCACACTCTGGTGTCCACCCAAATAGTTCAGACTTCTTCAACAATTTTTCTAGAGGTGTGGTGATAGTTGTGTATCTTCTTATGAACCTATGGTAATATCATGTATGTCCCAGTGTAGAGCACAACAGTTTATCACTTGTAGGTGGAGAGATGTTCATAATGATCGCAACTTTAGCTGGGTCTACCAAGATTCCTTCTCTACCTGCAATATGGCCTAACAGGTTTCCATGTGGTGAATAGAAAATGCACTTCCTTAGATTAAGAGATATATGCAATTCACAACATCTATCAAACATTAAAATGAGTATCCTACATGTGTGGTATTTTATGATGTGATAAAGTCCTAATTCCTCATCCATGTATACTTCTACAACTTCATAGGACGAATCTCAAATGTTGCTATTATGACTGAGAGTGAAGAATGCAAGCATTTATCAGGCCAAATGGAATCATATTGTATGCAAATGACCTCCATTATTTTATGAATGTGGTCTTCTTCTTTTCATCCTCTAAAATTATAACTTGGTGATATCTCAGAATTTGTTTTAAATGACTAAGACTGTTTCTCCAGAATCCCACCTAACACTTCACATTGAAAGGTGTCGAAACACCAGCATTGACATGTAGAATTCATAGACTTCCTCAGAGGTCCACACATACCCAAATGTCTTTTGTATATTTCTTACTCTAGATAACTATGGGCTAATCCACTATGCTCTTTCCCTTCGATTGAAAAATAAGTCATGCCTAGCATTTTGGTCCTACTTCCTTCCTTGATCTTCTTTCATTCCCATTTACTAAGTTTCACAGGTTGCCTTGTGCTTCAGGTCTTAGAGCCTCTGGTTTTAACTCAATAGCTTGATTTCTCCATGTCCCTTTTTATAATCTCTCTCAGCCTCTGAGAATCTGCTGTAAACAAGTCCTCTACTCTCGTGAATGTAGTGGTGTAATTTCATTCATAGCTTCTTCATCCCAATAATTCTTTTATAGAATCTATCTTTAGATTCTTTGTAATTCTATATATTAAATTCTATATTTAGAAATGAGGATGCCTATAGGAGCCACAAGTGACTAGGCATGTGATCCCTAATCTCCTTACTTCCTTTCTGCCATTTAATGGTTAAGCTCTTAAGCCTTCCAAGTCACTGTGTCAAGTCTTCTCAACTTACAGTATACAACTATCTAATCATTTTCAAGACCTAGACTAGACTGAAGAAAATGAACATGGTCATCACATACTACTAGACTTTTGACATCTTTTGCAAACTTCAAGAAAAGAATTTCCTAGAGTTTTGTGAAGGATTGTGTTGAGCCTGGTATTTAATTGTAAATGAGAAGTCCTTGCAAAATTGTTCTTGTAAGGTATTCCAACAATTTTTTTGTCTTATAGTCTCCTCATGTATATAATAGTATTTGGGGATTGGACCTTGTGAATGGATAAATACCCAACTCCCAGTAGGGTGAGGGGGTACTCTTATTAACTCTCCATTGTTTTAAGCAGCTCAATTCTGCACTTTAGGGTCAAACTACCATCTATAATAGAAGCTATACATCTTGGAAAATCTATTCATCTCTTTCTTCCATTGATCCCTACTTTGGAATCACATCGATGGTTTGTTTTGCATCTCTCCCACCCATACCAAGGCTTCTATGGGTGACTACCATCTAGTGGAGGTATTCATAAGCAATATATTCAAGAACATATATCCTTTGATCCGTCGCTATTTTTTCTTCTATGATGGAAAGAAAACTATGTACTTCTGAGGTACCATCATATGTCAAGTGCTCTCTGATATCAGTTCCAATCCATATCATTGCCTTGATGATTGTATCAGTTCTTGAGAATCGCTCAGATGAACTCTGCTTCAATCAGCTGTCAAATGTTACTTTTGAATCCATGTCAACAAACTGTATGCTTCTCCAACTTACAGATCCACCTGCAATGGGATTCTATGTAATCCTGTCTCAAGTTCTATTGTTATTGTGTATAATTGGTCAAGAGCATCTAATTCCATATCAGGGATGATTTTGCTGGGATGGAAATTTCTATTTTAAATGTAAAAACTTTGGTTAATCTTATTAATCCTTCATATGTCAATTATAAAATGTTTTACGATGCTATTTTTAAAATATTCAAATTTCTAATTATTTTATATAGTTTTTAAGGTAAACTTTTAGCATTTTAGGGTAGAAGCTAATTTTATCCATAGAATTCTAAGGTGAAATAGTGAATCTCGTCTTTGGAAAAACTATGGAAAATTAGTCCATGATAAAAATTTAGCCCCTAAAATCATCCCTCGTCAGTATATTGTTTTCCATTGGTTCAGTGTATCTAGGGCCTAAACATGGATCTAAGGGTTGAACTACTTTATCCCATATGATTCAAACGTCATGGTTTCCCTCTTTAGATCAATGATAGAATAGTTTCTTTGTATGCCCTAACTGCAATTCTAAGTAGAGTAGGGTGCTGGATCCTTATCTCTGATTTAAATTCACTTTGGCAATTGGTTGTGGCTCTTTAACTCCTCATCTATTTCCATTACTCTTTCCAACCTTCCTACCGAGAAATGTAGTACCAATTCCACATTCTCAATTGGATGGGGAATATACTAACTGAGGTTCCCCCAAATATTCCTGTATTTTAAGGATGTTGACATCGATCCCAACCTAGCATGACATATTGATTTCCAAAATCATCTAGTCAGATCTCTTCTAACCTAAAATTCATTTCCTTCATGTCTTTATTGATTTCTTCTTGTATTCTCCGGCATTTTTCCTCGGAGGTTGGTCCCTTTACTATGGCCTCGGATCTCGAAAGGATGGAGGAATGGAATGGAAAGTGGAGGAAAGTGAATGGATGGAATGGATGGTTGATGGACGGATGGATGGAGGAAGGAAAGGATGGAGGGAGAGAGAAAAAAAAAAAAAAAAAAAAAAAAAAAAAGAGGAGGAATGGAAGGAGGAGGACGGGAGGATGGATGGACGGATGGAGGAATGGAATGGATGGATGGATGGAATGGATGGACGGATGGACGGACGGAGGAATGGAATGGAATGGAAGGATGGAATGGATGGATGGGATGGGATGGAATGGAATGGAATGGAATGGAATGGACGGAAGAGGATGGACGGATGGAATGGATGGAGGATGGATGGATGGATGGATGGAATGGACGGATGGACATGGATATGGATGGAATGGAGGAAATGGAAGGAGGAATGGATGGATGGAATGGACGGATGGATGGATGGAATGACCTAAGGAGGAATGGATGGATGGACGGATGGACGGAAATGGATGGATGGAATGGATGGAATGGATGGAATGGATGGAATGGAATGGACAGAGGAGAGGGACGATGGATGGAATGGATGGAATGGATGGAATGGAGGAATGGATGGAATGGATGGATGGATGGATGGAAGGAAGGAAGGACGGATGGAATGGAATGGATGGACGCACAATCTCCTTTCAAGAAATTTTACTGGAAGAAAATGAAATTGAGTTATGTGAGTCTCACAGGAAACCCAAAGCATATGATAATCCTAATGGAATACAATATTTATTGAAAATGGGGCATCATGGTGTAATTGTAGAACTATGCTCATTAGATTTTCAACATGTAAGCCATCTATTCCCTTTCTAAATCTCCAAGTGATCATTGATAAGCATTCCAAATTATTTGAAGATATGTTCCTAGAGGTCTCCCACTCCACTCAAAATCTCATGATCATACTTCATTCTACCCACTGGAGGATCCTCCTAACACTGCCTTACAGATACTCAATAACATGCCCATAGGAGTAAAATTGAGCATATGGTTGAATAATGTTAGAGGTTGGCATTATAATACCTAGCCAAAGTTCTTACTCTGCACTCGTGGTAATGGTTGTCAAGAAAGAGGTCTCATGGCATATGTCTCCTGTGGACATAGAGATCAATAAGATCACTATTAAAGATAAGTTTCATCTTCACATTGATGAATTGTTAGATGAACTATACGTGGAGAAATCTATTTCAAAAATTTGATCTTCTATTTAGGAATCATCATTAGAATGAAGGGAAGCAGAGCATCCTAAAAATGATTCCTCAACTCATCAAGTCCATTATGAATTTTAATACAACTTTGGCCTTACAAATGCACCTTCCACATTCCAAGGGTTGATGAATTATATTTTTAAGCCCTCCTTCCTTCAAAATTTGTGTTAGTATTTTTATGATATACTAATCTATAGTGTCTTAGGAGGATCATTTGTGACATGTTGAAAAGGTGCTAATAACTACTAAAGGAGCAATAACTATATTCCTAAATCATCCAAATGTTCTTTGGGGTGAAAGAGGTAGATTATTTGGGACATATTGTATCTCATGAATGTTTCATGGCCTTAATCTTGTTAGTCCCTAACAAGATTAAGGCTATGATGGGAATTACCGATTCCCAAAATACTGAAGAATCTTAGAGGATTTTGGTTTGATCAAGAATACCAAGTAAAGTTTGTTCTGTAACTGGTGGATGAATAGCAAACATCTTTTAACTTACATTAACTAAGAAGGAGCGTGCATTTCTGCTTGACCTGTGAGGGCACCTAAGCTCTTGAACAACTTAAAGAGGCGAAGTGAAGATCAAGTGCATTGGGATCTACACCCAAACTTCAAGCATAAACCTTTATTATGGAACTTGATTCCTCAGAAATGGCACTGGTGTTATTCTAATGCAATAAGGAAGGCCTCTTTGAAAGTCACCACTCCAAGGGAAAGGACTTATACAAACTCATTTATGAGAAGGAAGGAAACGAGGCAATACTACATGCATTGAAGAAATGGTACCCTTAACTAATAGGTGGTGGAACTCTGGTTGTCAAAACAACTGTAGATAGTCTTAAATACTTCTTGGAACAAAGACTATCTTCATGAGAACAACAAAAAATGGCACTATGATGTTGGGTTAAGGATTTGAAAATCATCTACAAAAAGGGAAGCAAATGTTATGGCAGATGCACTCTCAAGAAAGGATGAAGATGTTGAGGCATTTATGTGTTATCTCGACCATCCAACCTCGATTGGATAATAGAAGCTGAGGGATGAATGGAAGAATGATTAAAACATGTGGACTCTCATTCAGTAAGGTTGCCGGGATCTCCAAGCAGACGATATTCACATATGGAAAAATGATTCATGGTACAAAAGATCACTTATATTTTATGTAAGAACTCCCAACTCAAAAGGGTGGTAATTTTGAATTGTACACCTCTCCAGTAGGAGGGCACTTGAGATTTTTAAAAAACCTACCATATGGTCAATAGCTGGAATTTTGGGATGCCTTTAAAATTGATGTTCAAAGGTTCTTGTGGAAGAATGTCTCGCTTTCCAACAAAATAAGGTGAAAAAAAAAATAAAATAATATCCTGCATCTTTGGCGCAATCTACTAGCCATCCCAAGTCAAGTTGTTGGATGAGGTTTCCATGGATTCTACTGCCAAGCACAATCAAGTTTGAAGGAAAGAGCGTCAATGTTGATTGCTGATAGATTCAACTATGCACGCACCCTTTGTGCACTCTCTCATCCTTCAAAGCTATCATTTCCCACCACATTCATGGAGACATTTCAAAAATCTACATGGAAGCCCCGACATTTTCATTAAAGTGATTTAGATCCCATCTTCAATCGGACATTTTGATTGACATTTTTTCTTGTTTGGGTACCTAATTGGCTCATAGCTCATTATCATCCTCAATATGATGGAGAAATCGAGATAGTGAAAAAAATTATGGAAGCCTACCTTGGTTTTGTCTCATAAAGAAACACAATTTGTTCAAATGGTTACTCTCGGAAGAATGGTGGTATAACACTCTCTTTCACACTGCAACAAAAATAAAAACCATTTATGGCACATTATGGATAACACCCTCCACCTTCCATCACTTCTATCATTCTAAAAGAAAAATATAAGGTTCAAGCAAAGGAAGATCAAGACCATCATTACAAAAGTTCTCCAACTCTAAAGAATAACTCTACTCATGGCAATAATCACATGAAAATAACAAGCATACTTCAACATCATAGTGAAATGTTTTGAAGTAGGGATTGGGTATTTTAAGACTACAACTATTACAAACATATAGTCCTCTGGAAGAAATATATAAGAAGGATAATAATGACAATTAAAGCACATGGCTCCCATAAGGTGCTGTGTACCTGGTATTTTATGGCATGGCAAATTGGAGTTTCATCTTCGCTTATACACACACAGCTTTCATGTTTCATGCTTAAATAAGGTTATAGGTGGAAAAGATCCAGCTCAAAACCTTATATTGTCAATTTTGATGGGGAAGGAAAATTCATATTGGAGCTTGAATCCATGACTGACACAAGAATTTGTCAGTTAAGGAATAGATGCATTTCAGAGTATCTCATTATGGAGGAACTAGTTATTGAAGATTCCACTAGAAGATGAGGCTTTCATAGCTGTACATCCATAATTACTTCATAAGTTATGGAGCAACATCATCCTGAGGGGATAAGGCTGTTAAGTCTTAAATAGTACATTACCCCTTAATTGTTGAATATTACATTAGTAATGTTTATTCTTATCATGGCTTAATTTGGATCCATTAGTTGTAATTGTACCTAGTCTCATATATATACCTAAGGAGACCTTTTCATTTGGAATCATCTTGTGATTTGGAAATTTATGTGGTGTATATGAGGTTTTCCTAAGAGGCTTATTATCCGAATTATCTCTTTTTCAAAGTTGATGATCCTGGGATCCCATGTAGGAACACAATGAAATACATAAATACACTTAAACACAGATGTATGAAATAAGACTTCATTTCATTAATAACAAATGACCTAAATATGCTTAAAGGCATAACGAAAATAAACTAGCTAGGGCACCAATAGCTTATCTATGAGAAGAGATGTATAGCCATTGGCCTCCCAATCACTGGTTACAATGAGGTTCAAGGCCCATATTACTGAGAAACAATGGAAAACCCAACATCCAAAAACTAACCCTAGGAGTTGAAACGCCATAATATGGGCCCTGCTGGGGTAAATTGGTACATCAATTCTCGGGGTCAGAATGCTTACATACTATCTCTGTTTGATGGACATGATACATCATTAGAAAGATCTATCCGAGGACTACATTGTCGACAAGAAATATCGAGTATGAAATGTGACTCATATTCACAAAGTATCTACGCCCAAAAAATCGCCATTTAGGGTCTCAAAAATAAAATTCGGTTCGTGACTCAAGAACTGCTTAAAAATAGTAAATTGTGCTACAATTAAGGAAACCTAAAAACTGAAGAAATAATGGGTAATATCCAAGGGAATAGGTGGGTGGCCACCAATATCCACTAGATCAAATTTTGAGTACTTATTCGAGGTTTTATTTTTTTATATTTGGATCTTAACACACAAACTTGTTATTTGTTGGCTATGTGAGATCTGAAAAATTTATATAAGAAAACTAATAATCTTAGATCTCTTTATTGTACCCAAAAGACTCCTTTTGGCAGCCCCAAAAATATGTATTTCATGGTTATTCGTTTGAAATATTATAATTACTCCTAAACTTAAATAATATGCTCATTTGAGTAGTTTTCATTGGATAATTATGAAGAATATTAAATCTAGAAATTTACATCATAAATTTATAACAACTTCCATATTTAGATTGAACCTAAAGAAATATATCATTCACATATATCATAGGTTTAATATATTTCACCTCATATCATGAATCAACCTTTCAATATCAACAACAAACCAAATAGACACTAAGTCATTCAAAACCCATATATCTCTCTTCATCCATCAAAGACTTGGTTGTGTAGGGATTCCCCCCTTGTGTTGGAAATTTATCCCAAACTGAAGTGTTTTATTAGGTCATTGAGGTTACAATGGGTGACCTCCCAAGCTTTCGGGGCCATTTTCATGACTTATGTGGACTCTCGCTGCATCTTTGTGTGGATCTAAACAGTAACATTTTGGCATTTTTTTCGGGGACAAATTCAATTTCCTAGATCAATAAGATTGTGCTTCAATTTTGTTTATGAGTCAACTATACAGGATGTATTGTAAGAAATCAGTTGATAGCTCGAAAAGAATAAAGCACATCTAGGAGATACTCCACAAGGAGTTCATCTCAAAAATACTTCCCTAGATTTTTTTATTTAGAAAGAGTCTATAGAAGAAGAATCAAGAAGGCTTTTAGTCTTCACTTGAGAAAATCCTTGAAATCCTTAAGGACATCAAATTCCTTTTCCTTGACTCTTCAAACCAATGAATCCCTAGAGTAGGTATGGCTTCAGGGAAGAGTAATTTGTATAATGAATTGGATATATCAGCTATCCAAGGAACCTTTCATGATAGGCCAGCAAAAGTACAATAAATGTATTTCCAAAATTTTCAAGAAACAATGTGATTTCAACTAAAGAATTTGTTGAGAAATTCTAGGATGTTTTGGAAGAGCATGAGATAGAGGATGACCATGAGAATGGGGTCATGAAACTCTTTTCCCTTTCACTAATTGAAGATGCTAGGATGTGGTTTTGGAACCTCAATGATAGTAGCATCAAAACTTGGGACAGCTTCAAAGATGATTTCATGGAACAATGGAATGTAAAAAATCATGGTTGAATCCTAATAAATTGATCTGTAGGATCTTTAATGACTTCATGGTTGAGTTTTAATTTTGTGCCAAGCAAGCACTAACCATTTGAGAAACTTAGTGAAAGAATGAGGAAAAGAAGAGGGAATTATAATGCCTATATACATGTATAAAAGCAGATCTTGGAAATGAAATAAAAAGATGTTACAAACTATAATACGCAGATTGATAATCTGAAAGTTCGGCACACCCTCATTCTACGCCTCCTGCCTTTTTCTCTCCTCGTGAGGCTTTATTCTCAAGCCCAAAAGATCAAAAGTACATCACGTAAATGTCAAATGGCTGGTTAAGATCGATCCGCCGTTCTTCTAGGATCTCAAGAACTCCCCGTGAAAGAAAATCTATTATCGCTAGTAATGGACGTCCAAGTTCATAAAATGATTCGATGCCTCCTCCTCAAAAGCTTTCTCCTCACTCAAAATGGTTTCTGACTTGGCTTCTTCTCAAAGATAACTCGCTCAATGTTCTCATGGCCTCTAACATGCCTTGGTTATATAGCTTGGAATTTGGTTTCTCACCTTAAATCTCCTCTGTGTGCCCTAGGTTCCAAATTCAACTCTAACATCTCCCAAAAATGGAGAAAATTAATTAAAAATAGGCTAAATAACACTTGAAACCTAAAAAATTAGGCTATAAACCTACCTTTATAGTTAAAAATTCAGCCTAGCCCTTTCCTCCCTTGTGCACGTGTCTCTAATTTAGGGGTCATATGGGGGTTTATTATTTATCATTTTGTCAATAATTCTCCTTTATGCGACATAATACCATGCAATATGTTTAACATTGTGGGTTTTATAAATATAAGCAGTAATTTGGCGCATTGGTAAAGGACCATTCTTAAGGTTACTGGTGGTGGTCGTGGGTTCAAACCCATGGACCCCAAAACAACTTTTGAAACATGCCACTTCAATCGATGATCAAGCCACGTATCGCTTCATGGATTCCGGCCATCGGCATCTCCCATTTGATTTGATTAATGCCACTTTTCAACCATTGACTAGTCCAGTTTGTTGCCACATGTCTGCCCTGTTAGTGAACCTGCACAATCACCATCAGCCAGAGTGCCATATCATCTCCTGCCACAACAGCATGTTGATGTCATCATTGACTTTTGACCAGTTGACTTTGACTTTTGAATTGGCTTAAGCCTTGATAAGAACGGCCATAACTTTCGGATAATGGAGCCCGCTTGGATAAAAGTGAAGAGAACATCGAATCGAAGACTAATTGACGCGACGGCACTAGTTTTGGTTTGATTCCGAGCACTTTCTATTTTGAGCATTTTCAAGCCTTCACAAGCCTGGATCCAATTTCGGATCATAAATGAACTCCATGAGATAAAAAAGAAGAAAATGATGACTATCAGATTTCAATCATATTTGAAAAACTTTTGGATAAGATTCCTCAAGTTATAAAACCAAAGAACAAATCAATCATGTTGTATTATTCTAATGATTTTGAAGGGCCTTATGGTTTTTACTTAAGAGATAAATCCCTCAGTACCCTCAAAGCATCCCAAGATACAACTCATCAACTTGAAGAAAAATTCATTGCCTTAGGTAAAGTGTATCTATTTGGTTCTTCTAGGGCATCAACATCTATGTTTGAATCTTATCCAAGAAATTTCAACTCAGCTAGGGCCATCTCCTAATCCCATGATGACCTTGATGAAAACATTAAAGGAACTCACTAAATCTCTCAACCAGTAGCAGATAGTAACAAACAATAAGTTCCTTCTCTTATAAAGAATTATTTAGAACCAATTTCAAAGAAGGAATACTAGGTGCGATAGAAATAAACAACCTCGAGATCAAAGGCTTCCAATAGCTTTAAATCATCCTATAATACATAATAATATAATTATCAATGGTGGAAATGATGATTTGCATGGGATGAATTGTTGTGTCTAATAGTTGAATTTTATGGGGAATTAGGTAATTATGGATCAAATGCTTTAGATAATATGAATTATGTTAATGATGAGGATTTCACTTGCAATGTTCAAGGAAAATATTTTCCCATGAAAAGTGATCAAATGAAACAAATCAAGAGAAAAAGTATAGAGGTTGATAAGCTTACAAGTATGTATGGTCCAATGCCTTCTCAAGAGGAGATCAAAAATATGGTACGGTAAAGAAGTCTAAACACCTTCCAAAGAAGAAATCCTACTAGTGTTCAGAAACCATGAATTGGCAAACAAGTCTTTTTGAAGTTGTTAAGTGATATTTATGCTATCCACCAAACAAGGACACTTGTATGACTTTAAGTTTCATTACCTTATTTGAAAAACTGATCACAGTGATTTATTGCAGGAGATAATGTCTCCCAGCCTTCTTGAGTTGGAATAAATCCCTCTCGTAGCAGAATTCAAAGATATTTTATCGAAGATGATTTGAATGAATATTGTCCACATTTTTTAGGAAATGAATCAAGGTAGCAAACAGGTCATGATCTTCTGTTTCACAATTATATGTTGGATTCAAGGGCATAAATGAGTGTGATGACTCTAAAAGTGATGAACCAATTGGGATTAAAAATTACCCATCCATATAGAAATGTGTGTAACATGGACTCTAGAGAGATCAAGTTGTGTGGGATGATCAAGTATCTTCAAGTCAATCTTTTTGCATATCATGATATCTCATTGCTCATGTACATTCTTGTCATAGATGTCCTTAATCCATGGAGTATCCTCCTATCTAGAAATTTTAATAGAAACTTAGCATACAAATGTATCTCTTGCACTATATTCCACATGTGGAAGGTACATATGTGATTCTTTGTATAAGGAAACCAATCATGAAGTATCATGTTGAAGATCCCAAGGACTTGATGAATGAGTTCATATGTGAATAAAATGACATGGGAAGCTATTATATGCTTCCTCATACATTGTCCCCTATCATTGAAAATGCATCCAAAGATAAAGGTGAAAGAGCATGGAAGATGTATTTTGACGAAGCTCGGTCTAGGATAGGGATAGAAGCTATTATTGTATCCACATCTCCTCAAGGTGAGGGCGAAGCTTCATACAAGCTGGACTTGAATATACAAACAAATATCATTGATGAGTATGAGTTTTATGCTTAGGGTTTCAATCCCATAGGAGAAATGGAGACGTTACTGAAGGCCATTGGTGATCTCAAATTTGATTTTGATGCAACCAAAAATCCATTTTTCTACAAGGAAAGATCAGGATAAATAGGTATAGGCATGTAGTAATGGACTCCATTGAGTTGCTTGAGGAATTTTAAATTGAGGTTGTCCCAAGAGAGTAGAACAAGCAAGATGACTCATTGTCAGTTGTTGCCTCCACTTTGCTTCCTTGTCATGATTTGGTGTTTGGTAACTACGAAATGGAAATCATTTCCAGACCCTCTGTTCAGGATAACTATGAGCATTAACATATTTTTAATGATGATACTCAGGTTATCATATTTTTGAATAACATGGAAGAATGGAAAAAATCAAATTAATCTAGTAATGAATCAGATAAAGAGGTTGAAGGATTGAGATAAAGGATAATAAGTTATGAATTTTCAAAAGGAAAAAAAAAATTACTGAGCTGAATAGCCAACGATTCCCAGATTATCAAATTGTTTAGGAACTCAAGGAGGGAATTTATTGCGCATCCAATGAGCAATTACACTTGAAATCTTAGTAAACCTATAAGAGATAAGTCAAAAATATTAAATTTTTAAGAATAGTTTTCCTCTCCAAACATATTTTCATCTCATTGTTGAAATCATCATCTTGAATCCTATTGAAGTCTTGTTGATTCTAATAGTACACTTTTGTTTTGAGGACCCATTTTTACTCCCTACCCCTCTAATTTGGAAAAGAAACCTATTACGCAATTGAAATAATATCGGATTAGTTGATCTCTACATAGCATCAAAACGCTTCCATCGACGAGCTTAGGACTCCGCAGATCTTCGGCATATGGGGTCTGGAAATGGCCTCAGACGAAGTATCCGCCACCTACCGAGGAGGGCCACATGAGCTTTGCCCTTACAAATAAGCTACAAGCAAAGAAGCGGGTGATGCGGAGAGGGACTAAGCTGCCACCTTCGGTCACGTTTTATATATAATACTCGGTTAATATGGAAGAAGAAGGCCCAAGGACCGAAATGGAGATCGACCACTAGAAGCAAATTTCTACTCTACACTGGCTCCATGGAAACCTGGTAAGTGTATCCCATAAGCACCACAAGCCCCAAAATATGGATATTAGTTCACTAATGATTAAAGAGAAAATAATCTGCGAGAGGCCATTGCGGGAAATTTTGTGGCCTCGCCCTCGTATCGATCTTGATCCGTTAGATCTGCGATCGTGGAAACGAAGGTCACAGGACCGTAATTCAGGGATCCAAAGGTTTTTCAATAATCTTTTCATAATTCAAGATCAGAATCTCAAGATCTTCAACGGAGGACCTATATTTTTTCAATCAAGTGCCTTTTCCCCGCGGCCGACGGAGAAGTTAGCCCCCGGTATGGAAGACTTGTTCGCGTACTGCGATGGATCAGATTACTCTTCCACAAGAGTTCGGGCTTGAGGAGGTTCCGGTATCGGGTAAATACCTTACTACATATATGTCAAATCGTCTGAGTCCACGAAGCAAAGGCGTTATACCTCTTATGCTCGCATCTGCGTATACTTGAATACAACTAAGGCGCTTCCCGGTTCCATCATTCTGGAATATCAAGATGAGGACTGGATCTGCATCTATTGATTATGAGACATCCTATTCCGCTGTCGTGAGGTGTCATGAGCATGACACTCGTCTGCAGAATGCCCTCAACAATGCCTGCTAAAAAGAAGGAAACCTGCATAAAGAATAAAGACAAGGACGGGCTTTACCTAACTCCATAGTGGAAAAGGCGACCGAGGCGGTATGACAACCAGCCTAAAAGTAAGGATCCTTCAACTAGTAATAGATTTATAGCACGTAAGACTACTCTGAAAATCCCCGCAGACATCTATATCACTTAAATGAGTTTTACCGCTGCCATCGATCTCAAATCGCCAAGCAAGGAAGCCAAAACCTCTCCGATATGAACTAAACAATTTCAAGCTGGAATCCGTGAAGTACAATAACTCGCGGGATGCAGAGAACGGAGAAACAGAAATGGAGCTAGAAGATTCGACATAGCGGTGGGTTGATCTCGAAATATCTTGAGCATGCTTACATTGGTAAAATCTTCAGCAATTCCTGTGATCAATTACTTAAAGGTGCATATGTATACCTCAACTCCTCGACCTACAGCCGTGAAAGCCAATCAAGGGTTGGGGAATCCAAAGCAAATAATCAAAAGAACTGTAAAACTCCAAAGATGAGAAGAGAAGAGGGCATAAGTCCACCAACAAGCTTATTCAAGAAATAGACCACTTCATGGTAAAATCAGGGAAAATCCACCTGATCTTGGATAGCTTTCCTCCCCTCCCCAACGCCTCATCATCATGAAGATTATCTCTTGGAACATCAGAGGTTTCCTAACGGCGAGTAAGCATTAAATTCGCCATTTTCGCCGATCTGATCAGCGAAGTGGAAAAACCTGACATAGTCCTTATGCAGGAAACAAAATGCGCCTCAAAAGATGTGGATAAATTACTCCCCTAATGTTGGAAGCAAGGGGCAACCGCTAAGTGTAGACGCCAGTACAGCAGGGGGACTAGCCATCCTATGGAATACAAATTCAATACTGCTCGAGAACTTCATAGCTACACAAGGATCCATCACTACGGACTACAGACTCATCAGTTATAATAAACCAGGACACTTAACTAATGTTTATGGTCCAAATGGCCATCAGGAAAAATTTCCTTCCTAAATCCCAGAATTCCTACTTTACACTAGCACAATAAATGGATTATAGGAGGTGATTTCAACATCATCCTAACGTAAAATCGAAGAGAAAAGAGGTGGTTCAAGAAGATTGGAACAAGAAACTAGCAACCTTAATACTTCATAGATATCCATAGCCTCATCGACTTGGACACTATTAATGGCATTCATACTTTGACAAATAGAAGAACTGGCACACATCAAATCGCATGCAAGCTCGACCGATTCCTCATCTCAGACTCCCTCATGATGGACGACATAATGCAATGGAGGCCCTTTAATCTTTGACATTATCCCCCTGATCGGACTACTCAGGCCCATTCCAAATTTAGATAGACTCCTTCCAACTCCAAATGTGAAGGAACCTTTTAGATTTGAGCAGTTTTGGCTCGATCATCCTGATTTCCAAGCCAACATTCAGAAATGGTGGAGGGAGTCCGAGATAACCCAAGGATCCAAAATGTACAGATTCCAATAGAAACTAAAAATCTTATAAATGCTTATCAGATCCGAATAAGAATACCTTTGCGATATCTTGTATCCTAAAAGCATTTGAGTATGACCGCATGAGGAAATCCAGAGCAAATTCAGGAACCCATGTATTTTAACAATGAGTTAAAGGATCAGAACAAGTCGTTACCTAACAATTCAGTTCGTGAAGAAAACAAGAAGATATCGAAGCAAAAAGTCGCGGTAATCCGCTATTCGTTGAGGGAGACTGTGAATACCTGCCATATTCCATAGAACAACTATTCAAAGACAGCATACTAATAGAATCACAAGCCCGACTTTGGGTCAGATTCCCTTCCACTACATGAGATATGGAAGCATTCAGTTGGATATTATCAAACCTCATCAATCATCCAGACAGCATGAAGGCTATCACTTCAAAAGTAACTCCAAAGATGTGCCCTCTTGTCATTTAGGGAACAAAACTCTGTCTTACTAATGCACCTATATCACTTGATAGCGGTGATCAAGCTTCAGACACACCCAAATGCAGCCTCCAGACTGCATGGTTTTACCAAAGGACTCTTCCATCACCTACCGGCCAATGATCGCACGCAGGTATGAAATTCTTTTGATGACTCCCTTTGCGCCTCCTGGACAGATTCTAAAAGCTCAATCCAACTTTCTTTGGTCTCCTATCCCAAAGAGGGACATGCGCAGCATCCTCAACAATACAGACCTATAGCCCTTTGCAACATAATATATAAACTCTTAACAAAGATCATAGCCGTGAGGACTTCTCCAAGCCCATCTCAATACTATCATATCCTTGGAGCAATCAGGATATGTTGAAGGCAAATAATGGATACCAAGATCCGCCCACGGGCGGATCTAATTTCTCCGCGAAAAACAAACCTGTGCAGTTTCTTAAACCGGATATCCCAAAGCCTCGGAAGGTTGGACCGATTATGCTGCCATGCTCATCATTGGTCTTTGGACCAAAGTTGGGTCACCCGGATCATGAACTTAACTCTTCACCTTCTTTCTATTTCAATAATGTATTTCCTTCCTGACTTTTTCTCCTTCAAGAGGCGGTATCAGTGGTGATCCACTATCCCTTCCTCTCTTCATCACCATGGCTGGAAGGTCTTGTCGCTCCATCCAAGCCGCAATGGCTGAAACCGTTTTAAAGGTTTACTCCTTTGCATGGCATTTCTCCTCCCATTTCTCATAGTCAATTTGTGGATGATTAGCTCCTAATGGGCACCCCCACGGTTCGTGAAGCTAACGCCCTTCTCAACATTATCCAAGCCTCTATTTATTTCTGTGGATCGGAATGCAACAAGAAAAGTCCAAATCTCTTCTTCAAGCCATCGCCTCTCCAATCTAACGCTTACATCATCAAATTCAGGTTTCGCAGGCTCCTTCCGGCCCAAATATTCGGGCATCCTCTCGATATAGACACAATGCTCTTTTCAACTCCTCGTATATATTCTTCCTCTTCAAAAGGCTCTCTTCCCCGGACTCCTCGTGAGTTCTAAATCTACCTACCACGAAGTTCTCTCCGCTGGCGTCCTTCAAGCTCCTACTCATTTACTCTTCTCGGGCATGGTACTTCCAAGACATGTCCTTCTCAATCATTAGAAACTCTCCAAAGGAACTTTTCCGCAAAGCTTCCACACTGGGAAGAAGATCGCCTTAAGAAGGCTGGGATAAACTTTGTATTCCAAAACTCAAGGGAGGTCCGGACCGCGGGGACTTCTTATTATGAACAAAGTTCCGCATAGCAAAATTTGGTGGCGGGTCTGGCAACTCTGTGACTCCTCCGGGCTGTATCATGGAAAAAATACATGCCACACGTAGTAGAGGAAAATCTAATAAGGTGGGATGGGGATGGACTTGGATCTCTGATCCGACAACGCCGCTATGCACAAACAAGTGGCCTGAATGCTTTCCGGGAAATCTAAACGGGAAACGACTCTTCGGGCAGACTCTCGCGTTAATGGACGTATTTTGTTTCAAAACAAGCTGGGCGGAAGAAATATCCCCAGGCGCTACTCTGGAAGGTCTAACAAAAGTGGTTGACTACTAGCAGGACAATTCTCCTGAGGACAAATGGCGCAAGTGGCACCTGGACAAAGAGCGCATAGATCCGGACGCAGTGGATGTGGACCTGGCGGAGGAGGATGTCCATGGGAAAATACCTGCTTAAAGTGAGAGGATATTCTTCGATGGGGACATCTCCCAAAAGGTACCTTCTGTACGAAAGAATCCTACCAATTCCTGACCCAGATAAATCCCCCTCCTACCAACGAAATCTGGCGCAAAATATGGAGTCTTTAGCATTGGCCAAAAGTCACTATTTTTATATGGCTTATCTCCTACCCATTCTCACTTGGGGACAATATCTCAAAGAGAGAGGTTTTGAGAGGGACCTCCATCCACTTACCGAAAGTGTAAGAGACCAGAATCACCTCCCAACTCGCGGTTCCTACATGTTCCCAACTTCCTGGGATCAGTGGCTGCTAAGCACCATGCCAAATCCTCAGATCGGCAAGAGAAAGTGTTATTGGATACCATTGCATCGGAGAGACCATGCGCTCCACTCTCCTTAATAGGATCTGCAACTCTTCCGTGCTTCTATCCTTTGTCAAATTTAAGAAAGATGAAATGTATGGTCTTTCAAATCTTTCGCACCTTGGCAATCTTGTTTATAACCAGTTGTCGTGAAATCTATGTTCGAAAACCATCTCTCTCGCAAAGATTGGACTGATGATTACCTAAAAGACTTCTCCTCAATCCCTTTTTAATCCTCCAACAACAACGGAGTTTCCCTTTTTCCCTTTTCAAATTCTCCTTCTCCTCTCCCACTCTTTTTCCTTTATGTCTTGGTCCCCCCCACCTTTCCCTTTCATAAAACTTAACTTCGATGATGCCTCAAAAGGAAATCCAGGATGCATGGATATGAAAGGAAGATTTCGTGACTACCTTGGCCATATTCTCTAATCGCCATGCTACTTGGGGCACTAACAAATAATGCAGCAGAGCTTCCGGGAATGATCCGCAGGTCCGACCTGCAAGTGAACACAGCATTCTATAATTTAGTGGTTCAGCTGAGACTCCATGATCATCATCAATTTGCTCTGTAGAATTCTAAATGGAGCAAACTTGGACAAAGTCACGCCAATTTGGAGGCTCTCACATGGTTTACAACTGCTTACCAGCTTAATGATACCAACACAGGAAATCATCCCATCCCATGTTCGAAGGCAAGCAAACCAAGTTGCAGATGAGCTCGCCAATATAGGAACCACCTGGATGGGATCGGATCTCCTATGCATCTTTGCGCTGGAACCGGAGCATCCTACCCTTCAACATTGCATCCGCAAGGTAGCTATAGTTGATTTGCCCCCGGATGGGGTGGTATCATGGGTCCATATGGCTGTGCTATGGGCGTAGTGGGGAGGCCGAGCACGGAGCCATGTGTTCTTTGCTTCATTTACTCCGTGAGCTACCTTCACCCTCGGGCTTTAAATTGCATTCAAAACTGATGGTAGGGGCATTAACCCAATTTCGACCACCTCTTATGCATAGGAACTATATAATTCTTGGCATTATCGCCCGGGTTGTTTGGCTTCGACTTGGCTCAGGATTTTGTATGGTCTTTCTAAGCATTTTCATCTTTCCATCTTTGGCTCTCAGACCTTCCTCGCAGATATCGGTGAGCTCACATGCCTCGGCAGTAACGCTTAGCCTCCTATCACGGGTTTCTCCTGCAC
The DNA here is from genome assembly GCA_010110895.2 of Picea sitchensis. NCBI lineage: Eukaryota > Viridiplantae > Streptophyta > Pinopsida > Pinales > Pinaceae > Picea > Picea sitchensis. The sequence goes on along the minus strand of SNQJ01S0067150.1, from coordinate 68,888 downwards.
CTCAACGCCTCTCGCATTCTCCTCAGCCTCTGCTCATCCACTTGTGTCTTGACTGTTTGGCTGCTGCTGATAATTCCTCCCGACTTCTGCATGTATGCTCTCCTCCTCGGCTGTGCATTCCTCCTCTCGACGCCAAGGCCATGGTCGACTCCTCATTACAATCTAAAGACGCCTTCTCTCCTAATCAAGGTGAATACCTACTCATCCCTGTATGACTTGGTTTTTGAGCTCCGTGATGGGGTGAATGATCTCCAGTTCCGGTTCCAACAGATGGAGGGAAGGCTTTATGTCCTTCTCCAGCTCTCGCTTACTCCCTCTCTCTCCCAAATTTCTCGAGGATTCCAAGTTGATGCTCCTCAGGATTCCAAAGCTGGGACTAGCACCATCAACAAGCTACTACGTATTAGGCTGTGCCCTGCAAACCACGGGAAGGCAGGTTATTCAAAGGCCATGACTTCTCTCTGCATTTGGAAGGAGACTTTGGCAACAATGTAGGAGGGGACGACAAGCAGCCAAGGCCGGGTAGCAGGAGGAAGGACAATCTTCTTATCCGTGCAATTAAGATAAGAGCAACAACGCCACGGACATGCAATGGACCGGTGGGACACCTGTCATTGAGGAACCCTGGCCTGGCCTCTTTCCTGAGTATGTTCCAGATCATACAATGCTTGTTCCATACTTTAGCTCTAGTGGCTCATGTAGAAGTTAAATAGTCTACTCTTTCTCTAGAACTCATAGAAATTCTTGTTATTTGGGTTATATACGTGTTGATTGAATCGTTTCTCAATGGAGCAATCTTAAGAATTAAGCAACTCTAATGACTTAATGTACTCCTTGATCCTTGGCTCCAGAAGGATTTTATATATAATACAAAACACTTATTTACAAAAAAAAAATATCGGATTAGTTGAGAGCTTGAAATTCATCCGAATAAGAAAGAAATACTCTACTAAAAGAAATGAAATAAATAGAGAAGTTAATTAGGGAATACATGGATTTATTTGGATGGACATGTAATGATATTAAATCTTACAAAGATGACATAATTCAACATATCATTCCTCTAAAAAAATGATGCTAAACCTTTCGAGAAAAAGCAAAGATAGATCAATCCCAAGTTGGCTCCTTTAATTCAAAAAGAGACTTAGAAAATGCTAACTACTTAGATCATAACCCCTACTTGGGACTCTCTTTGGAGTAGATGATCTAGGTGGTTCTGGAGGAAAAAAAGAATGTGAAATCAGGGTGTGTGTGGATTCTCAAAACTTCCTAAAATCAACTTTCTCTCAAATAATTACCTTACCTAAATATGGAATATTTGTTACAAAGGGTTACTAGATTTGGTTTGCTATCCATGCTAGATGGTTTATGAGGTTATAACCATATTCTAGTTAAAGAGGAGGACTAGCATAAAACAACGTTTAGAATAGCATGGGGAGAATTTGAGTATAAAAGGATGTCATTTGACCTTGAATGCCAAATCGACATTTTAGAGAACAATGGATTTTTTCTTCAGAGATATATCATCAGCAAAATTATTGAAAATTATCAGGATGACATAACACTATTATTTAAGGATAGGGGAACACATGTGAAGCACCTCAAATAGGTTTCAGCAGATGTATGAAATGATTTCTTTAAATCCTAAGAAGTCTATATTTGTGGTAGATGAAGGAAAGATATTCAAGCACATTGTATCAAAGGACAAAATTAGAGTTGATCCAAAAAGAGTAGAGGCCATCAAGAAATTCCTTTTTCCATAAAACAAGAAGTAAGTTCAGTTATTCTCTAGAAAGATCAATTTCATTCGGAAGCTCATTCATAACTTTGTTGAGATCACAAATCCAATCTCTAAATTGTTGGAGAAAGACTATAAGTTTACATGGAATGATGATGGTTGGAAATATTTTCAAATGATAAAAGAAGCAATAGCCTCAATTTTGATGAGTCTTGATTATCCTAAAGGCTTCTAAATATTCTCATTTCTTTGATTAGAAGACACCTTGCTAGAGTTTTTCAACAAAAAAAGTGATATAGCTGAAATAAATCTGGTCAAATATCCTTTATGAGAAAAAATTGAAGGGATTTTGAACTCAAGTATTTGATTATGGAAAAGCAAGAATTTGCTTTGGTCCGATCATTGAATCATTTTAGAAGTTATTGTTGATGGAGAGGTTTTGATGCTTCTAACAAAAACATATTGAATCTCAATAGGCTGGTTAGATATGTGGTGGACGTTACCCTAGGTTTATATCCCTTACTTTTACAACCAAATATATAGAATATAATCATTGAGATTAGGGATATCGTTTTTTAAATAAATTTTATGCTCTTTATATTATTTCATTCGTTGATATAAATAATATAACATCAACTTAATAAAAGAAACTTCAACATATGTTGAAAATAATATAAATTGAATATAATAAATCCTAAATCAAAGTATTCTAGTAAGCCAAAATATGAGAAAGCAACTACCAAATAAATTTTACAAAGACTAACTACCTCCATAAAACAAACTGTCTTTACAAATTCCTATGAGGATAAGGACAGAGATGTCCTTAGAAAATAGAGATGTAATAAGAGTCATGCAAAGGCAACTAGTGCCAAAATAAAGAGAAAGTCTATCAAGATATTATCTAGATCACTTCAAGACACATAAATATCATCATCAAGCTCTACAAAATTAACACTAATTAGCACCAAATTATGTCAACTTCAAAGTAAAATAAATTACAAAAGAAATAAATAACCTTGAAGAACACCACGAGTCAATGCTACTCAATCCTTCTTTGTCACCTTTCAAGATATCCCTCTTGTCAACAAGATAATTTAGTTCTCTAGAAAGTCAAAATGGAAATGAATAATAATGATAAAATCACTTTCAAATCTTAGGCATACATTCACACAAAATTTCCTCCTCTTCCATTTGTGACATCTCCCCTTTATCCTAAGCAATGTGCTACCAGTTCAACTACCTTAATTTAATTTAATTTTAATTTGTGAGAGAGCAAAATCTGGTTTAAGGTACAATTGACTTTAATATATTTTAAACATTTTAACTAAAAGTATGTAAATTCACTAGACTCTTTTATAAACTCATTGCATTATCAAATGTATCCTTTATAACTCCCATAATAACAAAAAAATAATCAACATATATGAAAAAAACTATAAGTCAATAAATGCATCATCATAATCATAATCATCATCAAAAACACTTGTGCCTCCTTTCTTCATCTTAAAATAATATGATATTTCAAGTTTCCAAAAATAAATATATCAGTAATACTTAAAAATTATGTCTCAAATATCCATAAAAATAAATATTGTCAAGTAAAATATTAAAGCTCTTGAAAATACTACTATAAACATAAAGCTTGAAAAGGTCAGGGTGCATATCCTTAAAATAAATCTCTCTTCTACCTTCATACTCTATACTCTATTTTCACTGTTTGCGCTTTTGATTGTGAAAAATAAATATTGTCATAAACATAAAGCTTGAAAAGGTCAGGGTGCATATCCTTAAAATAAATCTCTCTTCTACCTTCATACTCTATACTCTATTTTCATTGTTTCATGCTTTGATTGTGTGTGTAGAAGGAGGACTCAATAGGTTTCTTTCTTTGTCACCAAAAATTTGAGTAGAAGAAGCATTCCATTATTTTTTGGGGAGAGTGGACAAAAGAGACAATTGAAGTAGCATTAGGTGCTAAGACATGTGGCAAGGGTGAGTTTTTGGGGCTAGCAGGTTGTTGGGAGGCCTTTTAGGCCCTTGTAATAGTCATCATACATTATACATGACATTAGCATAAGATAATATGAACACGGTAACAATGTAAGTAAATGCATGTAGGATAAATGTATCTAATTAAGGATTAGAAGCTGATGAAAAACTACTCCAACCATCTCTCCTATGTATATACAATCAGGAAGTTGAAATACAATGCGGTTGGCTAACATTCCAACAAATACTTCTGAAGTATCGTGTGTGTGTTCTTGATGTGCTCTTGGATGTGTTTCTCTATCATAGTCTCTTCTGAATGGCTACTTTTGATTCTATAGACTACAAATACTTTGGTTCCACTAGAAGTGCCTTGAACTTGGAGATTGCTCAAATAAAGAAAAGATTATATCTCAAAGCATCTTTGGAGAAGCTTTCATGTTGGACAGTTTCATTGTAGCGTGCCTTGAACCTGAGATTGTTTCACTAAAGAAAGAAAGATTATGACCAAAGGATCTTTGAGAAGCCATGTTGGATGCTTTACTGTAGCGCGTGCCTTGAACTCTGGGATTGTTTGAAATAAAGAAAGAAAGATTACATTCAAAGGATCTTTGGAGAAGCCATGTTGGAAAAGCCATTGTAGCGTGCCTTGAACTTGGAGATTGTTTGAAATAAAGAAAGAAAGATTACATTCAAAGGATCTTTGGAGAAGCCATGTTGGAAAAGCCATTGTAGCGTGCCTTGAACTTGGAGATTGTTTGAAATAAAGAAAGATTACATTCAAAGGATCTTTGGAGAAGCCATGTTGGACAAGCCTTCTTCGTTGTGTGTGAGAAGCGCACTGAAGAAGCCTACATATAAGGATGAGAAATATAATCTGGACGATAACATCAAACACAAAATCAACAATAAGTATATGTTCCTGTAGCTATTATTTATGTTAATTTGGATGATGAGAAAAGAAAGAAAAAAAGTGTAAGGCATCTCTGTGTTTGGTATATGGTATATCTAGAAGTTGTAAGCCGCCCTTACGCTGCCACTTGTGGTTACCTTTTTAATACTTATAAGTTATATGTCAAGTTGGAAGTAATTTTTTTAAAAGAGGAAAAGTACATGAAATCTATTTTTTTAATTTTATTAGAAGGAAAATACTTTCAGTAATAAACTTCCTTGTTATTCAAACTTAAATGAGAATAGACCTCATCATGTCGCAGTCTCTGGGAGTAACTGAAAATCCTACTAGAAGTAGATCTCTTTCTGTTCGCATCAATCGATTTCTGACCAATGCACTTATCAGAGATGCCAGTGTTACTTAGTTACATCTTCGATATTATACAGGGAGGAGGACGCTAATGATTTTCTCTGCGTCAGATCGTCTATTGGCAGCATAAGCAAGAGAAAATCGTGCACTCAATCAACAGCAGATCGCTCACAACAAACTTATAACAGGACTCCTATGATATGGATATGAAAATGATAGAGAGATTGCGCAAATTATCTCAGAGAATGATATGGATACGAGAACCTGTGGATGCGATGACTTATCAAACACGAACCAGTGATCAAATGGTTGACACTGGCTTACTCAGTCCAATGTCAAATGGTTGAGGAAGGGCGTGGATCTGATGAAGATGGTGTTAAAAAAATGACTGCTTGCCTCGCTTACAAGTTTCGAACAATCAAATTGGTTGTCTTCTTGGGAGAGGCGGAAATGTTATGGAAAAAATGAAATTTGATATTGGCACTTCTACCGAAGGAACAGTTTCCCTCTCGTGCCATGACTACTTATGAGCTTGTTAAGATTATGGGGGACTCCTCAGTTGTTAACAAAGCTTTATACTTGGTTTCGTCCAGACTTCATGAAAACTGGATTTCCTGATGCAGTTGTTTGGAACCCTTGGGATAAGGAATCAAAAGTGATGGTCGATTTTGGCGATAACGAAGATATGTGCATGGTTTTGATTGAAGTTGTAGCAGTCTAAAAGTCTATCACACTCAAACCTAAGGAGGAATGGACTGGTTATCAAGAGCTGGAAGTTGTTTCATCAAGTTTTCAGTGAACAAATGGACCCAGTTAACTTGAAGGGTAAATTCTGATTACAACATTAACTTGAAGAGACGTGGCCTAGACTTTGTGAGCAGCGATCACTTTTAAGTTTTACCCCACTGTAGTATTATATATTTCTAGTTTGATTATTTAGAAAAGAGGCATGCCCATCATCGAATATGGGATGCTATTGATTGTGCAATATTATATGACCATTGTTCTTACGCCTTTTTCTATTATAAGCTCAATTCTTTTTATGTACCAAATCATAAGTGGCAAGCAGCCTATGCATGTTATTATTCCGGTGAACCATTGTTGGCACCAGAATTTTCTTATATTTGTCGTCAAGAAGAGTGAACATAGATAGATACCTAAAAGAGACACACTACTTTTACATGTTTTGGGTTAGTGAGTATTGTTGGTCATGTCTTCAAATAAAATAATGTATATTAGGGTTTCAATTTGAAGTCATGAACCATATGAATTCATGAGAATTGTAAAAATAACATGAAGGAAATAGTTTGGTAGAAATTGTTGTCATAGTTTTTGTCAAAATTGAGTTTGTGTAATGATCCTCTCCACCTATGTAATGTAAGTCGTTCCTTAGTTGATGATCGGTTCAATTACCGCCAACACAATACCAAGTCAACAACATTCTTAATTGAGTCAGAAAAGTATGGTACCAGTAGTGTCTTTTTCCATTAAATCGTGAGTCAATTTCTCCTTCATGTAATATCACTTCAAATGCAACCCATACATTTCCAAAGCACCAAAAGCATAAAGAAGCACATCTAAGCTCTGATTTGTTGAGAGTAAAGCAATAAAATACTGAGCATTGATGATGAGCATGTTGGAAACGGTTAAAGGAATTAAAGAAAGAGACATCAGATGATGAGACACACACAAACACACATGAGAGCTTAAAAGAAAAGATGATAGCACAAGAAATATTGAACTGATCGACCCTCGTGGAATAAAATTTACAAGTAATAGTTCTTGAGCTGTGACCTTGTAGCTTTTAGAAAGAGAAATGGTAGGTTATTTCCAAACATGGCAGTTCCACCATAGGGTGTGCAAAGGGTGATTATCCCAGATCAGCCACCACCAATTCAAGACACTTAGAAAAGGTAACAACAGGATCAAGAGGACCTTGTTGATGGGAGAAGTACAGGATTCAATATCCCAGCATAGGCATTTCACTGGGATTGAGATGAAGGCTAAAGAGAACATGTCATTAGTTATCCTGTATTAATTTCTCTACATTTACAAGGATTTGAGTGTGGGGGGAGATGCTGAGGCCTCCTAGGCCCTTGTAATAGTCATCATATACTATACATAGACATTAGCATAAGATAATATGTAAACACTCTGAAAATTAATGTAAGCAAATGCAATGTGAGGGATGTAAATGTATCTAATCTTAAGGATTAGTTGGAGTGCAAGTAAATCCTCCAACCATCTCTCCTATGTGTATATACTCATGAATATGTGGAATACAAAGCATGTTGGTTAACCTTCCCAAAATAATTCTTTGTGTGTGTGTGTGTGTCTGATGTGTTTTCCCCTAATGTATCATCTTGAATGCATCCTCCTGATTCCCATGACTACAAATACATGCCAATGAGCAATGCTTAAGGGGGTCTATAGTGTTGTCTTTTCCATCCATCAACCATAGGCTGAAGAGTGGGTTTTGGAACATCCATAATACTTGGATGAGGCTACAAGGGCACATTAAGAGGAGCAAATGGTTGTGGCAAAGCTAGTTTCCCACCCAAGTCTAGGTGACCAATCTGCACGAGTTGATTAAACTCTAATGGAGCCGCATCAAAATGGATTGAAAATCTTATCTTCTTATGTCTTCTTCTCATGTAGGCTGTTATTAACCTTTGCTCCTCTATTATTTCCCTCTACTCTCTCACTTCCCCCTCACTGAAAAAGTCTTATCCTGCTGCTTCTGGCCTCTTTAGTCAATTAACATCTTGGGAAGTAATGTACACATGTGTACTTCTATTAATTTTTGCTGAATATGGTTAACAAGGGTCTGACTATAGTGCATAGGAGACAAAGTATTCAAGATAGAAATGAAAAGAGAAATTATTGATGAAATAGGCAAGAAAACTCATGCATATCATAATATTCTCTTTTTACTTTAGTCTCTTATCTTCATTTAAAATCCTCTTCAAAAATTCATTATGAGAGTCATATGGTATTCAATTTTCATGCCAAATACTACATCAATCTTCAATAAAAATACCAACAAGGAGCAACATATATAAAGAAGTGAAATATGGAAAGGATGAGGGATTATAATAACTCTCTTATGGTATATAACATTTTGTGTGTATAAGAGTTACTATTTAAATTATGGAGTCATTTTCTCTAAAAAAATATATATGTCAAGCAATATCATGGAATAATATATGGAAAGTGATAATATGTGCATCAAAATCACAATACAAGGGTCTCTTTCCTCAGACATACCTGAACCTGAGGTTTCTAGCATATGCTTCTTATCTCAATTACTCCTTGAGAAGAAATAGTGATTTACATCCATCTCATGTAAAGTCCAACCCATGGATACTGCAGGAGATGGTAATGGTCTAGTAGAGGTATATCCTTCAGTTACTTAGAATAGTTGTCATCAGCTCCTCTCCTCCTTACTAGGAGAACTCCCTTCTTAGCCCCGAGTATCATTTCTTGTATCTATCAATGCTATAAGTATTTTTCATACCCCATATTATACATTGTTCTTCTATCACAATCCTTCCATTCCTTCCTCATGGATCATTTCCTCGTGGTTCAAACTGTCCACCATTGTTCTGAATTTTCTATCTTTCTTGGAACCTTCTTGCTCGTTCCTTCCTCATGTTTTGATTCAATGTTGAAGTCCTATGGAATTCTGCTGCATTACATTCCTTTCTTTCCATCGCTCCAACCTTCCAACATAGGGAATATATAAATGTAGATGACAATCATGATATTCAAGGCTTCTTTCAAAGAAGACTTCTTCTAGAGTCAACCTAAACATGCGCTGTTTAACAAGGATGCTACTTCCCAGCCTGAAGAGCATGGATATATACTTCATGGTATTCACGGATTTTTTCAATGGATCATATAGTTGGGGATTAGCTCCTCCTAATCCTAGATTTATGCCTCAATGAGGAATATGCATGTCTTTCTTTGAATTCTGGTGGATTAATCTCCTTTCCCATCCTGAGGATCATCTTTCCATCTCTTGCTTCTAAGCAAAGTACATGTTTTAATCGGTTTCAGGATTTATGACTTCCTTCAGTCTAGACTCCTCTCCTGCTATTCTTTAAGCTTGTTTCTATCTGTTCTTATTGCTTCCCATCTAGCATTTGTTGCAAGCATTGTATCACCCTTATATACTTCTTCTATGACATCTTTTATAAAACATATCTCCACAAGGGTGCATGCCTCAGGAGCATCTCTAAGATAGCCTCTAAGAATAACATGCCCTGAGACAATAAGAATAGCCAGTGTTTCTGAGACAACATCTTTCATATGAAGGACAGTTTCTTCGTAGCATTAGTAAGATTACTCCATTGAGAACAAGAACAAGAAACATATATCCTAGAGCAGGTGTTAGTTCCATTTGGTAAATAAGTACAATAAGAATCTATATCAATAGTATTCCTATGCAAATTTATATCTTAATACCTAGCAATAATAGAATCTTCAAAGATTGCTTTCACACTTGGTATGTAACACATTGGCATTTGATATACACAAATTCTGAAGCTTAACAACTCTAATCAAAACCTAACCCAAGCCTAACTCTATGGAGGGTGCACTTGTTCTATGAATGTACTGAATCCAAGATTATAGTTTGGACAAGATCTCTAGTACTTTCCTCTAAAGATACACACCCATGTTTTGCTAGATGATAGAACTTAGATAGGATTATAAGTGCATATACATTTGAAACTTTAGTAGTATCATCCTCCAAATCTTTGTCTCCAATCCAAAACTAGATACCATCTTGATTAGAGATTGTAGGCTCAACTATGGGGATTCAAGGATTAGAAATAAGCTAGAAAACTCTGTGTAAAATTTCAACTTTGAATTACAAAATTAATTTGATCGAAGTCAATTCCTTGACTTTTGACTTGATCTACCAACCTTTGATTTTACCTAGTCAAAATTTTGACTTTGGATCTTTGACCAAGATTCAAAACTCCATTTTTTGCTAGCTGGAGGAGTAGAAAGAGGTGCACTTGTATTAGCGACTAGGATGTCAAGAATTAGGTCAAATAATCTTCACCAAGTGCCGCACACAAGGGTTGTTTGCTGCGCCTGCAGTTGCATAAGAAAACTTAGTTGCAACTGTAATTGGTATCATAACGAGCTTAACAAATAACTTCCCAATCTATCTTCTAGTGGTTAGACTGTCTGAAGATAGTGTGGGCCCATAACCTATTAGAAATAAAGGGATGTGCTTGTATTTCCATAGACAATATAGCAATATTGTCACCCAACCATAAGGCACAAATGCCACCCCCGAGCACCTTGACCTTGACAGACAAAACAATTCTGGTAGAAGACCAATAGCCAACCAAAGATAGCACAACTTTCTCCAAGGGTAGTGTACCAAGCAAGAATAATCAGAAACCAAGAAGAAAGTCAAAACCGTAAATAAGGTGCCAGTTGCAGCTGCTGCAGCTACACTCCCTCTCCAAACTTGTGCACCACTAGTCCTTATGCAGTTGTGAGAGTGTATGTGACAAATGAGCTCTAGCACCCTCTTATTTATAGTCCTCCAAGTGACCTAATTGGGTTGACTTCTACTTCTGGAGGATAATAACTCAATATTAATTATTCTCTTGAGTTGACTTGTCTTCTAGGGTTATTATCCAATGTTTTAGGGTTTCTCTTGCTTCCCAGAATATTCTACTCTTGTCAAAGGTTACACGTGGAGGTTAATACCTCCCACAACTACCATAATATCAACAATAACCAATAACATAGAAACATTAAGATGCAACCAGCTTCATACATTGAGAGAATGGAAGGCGAAGAAGAGTATTCTCCTTGTAAGTCATTCATTGTTCTCAAGTATAGTTTGTGAAAAATTAGAAAATCAAATGACAAAACATTGCCAACAAATTCTACTTGAGGGTTGGTATTGTTGGTTTTAGGTGAAGGGAATTTCACCCGAAATAAGGACACCAACATACTCCATCTTTTTTCCCAAATACATACAAGGAGACGGGTGTTATAGTGAGACACCCTCTTTTGGAACAATTTTAAAGAGCTCTTGAATAATTTGAGGCCAATGAGGCCTAATAGTTTACATTTGAACTCTTTTCAACCCCTTTTCAACTGGTTGAATAGTATTATTATTGCTACTAAGAGGCATCCAAAATTAATGTATCATAGGCATGTTCTGTTGAATTTTTAATGATTGCTCAAGCACATGTAGTTTCTTTTCAATTTAGCATGAACTTGAACCATAAACAATGCAGTGACACAAAATACAATAGTTGTAGTAAACCAATATCACAAGAAGAATAACCATGCACAAGACACAAGAAGTTATCATGGGAAAACCCTTCTCAAACAAGGGAAAAACCCAGTGACCCTTTACTATATTTCCAAGAGAAGAACCTTCACACCATAAACCCTAGCGCACACAAAAGGGTGCTCTATGACCATGAAAGCTAGCACATAAGAAGAAGTGCGCACTAAATTTCAGATCTCCACAATGTGTTATGAGAGAATGAGATATGATCCACAATGGAGATGTATCTCTCTAATAAATACATGGCCTAACTCATCAAATAGATGTGTCTATTGGCACAATAGGGCCAATTATTGCACAATTTGTACTTTGATCAAAGGAAAGGTTGTAAGTTTTAAACCTGTCAATTAAATAAATGCATACAGATTCTTAAGCAAAACAGAAATTAATCAATGGCTCATACACATAGTACACAGAGATTTACGTTGGAAACCCTTAATCGGGAGAATACAATCCTTCCTTGGTGTCGCACCTTTCAACTCTTCATCGTATTAATTTCACCATTCACCATACAATATATACAATGTTTTAGGTATTTTGTAGCTACCAAAACCCTAATCCTTTAATACGGGATTAATTTAGAAA
>SNQJ01S0067150.1:33015-56980 GCA_010110895.2 Picea sitchensis | reverse complement strand
TTTTAGGTGTTAATAATTTCAATAGTAACCTTTCTAGTCATTTGTCACCTGGACTAGGTTTGAAAACTACAATATCGCCTTTATCTGCACAAGGATCTCTGCCATTTTCTCGACTCCCTACACACCATACACCAAGGGTGAATTGGTCATATAAACAACCCAAAATATCCTTATTTACTTTATCCAAAACAAGTTCATATTTGGAAAACTTCCTAGGAAATGGGGCACCACTTTTAACCATATCATCAAAATTATTTATTGTCAAAGAAGTTGGATGATGTTTAAGGTCGGAAGATATATAGAGTGGATAATAAATACATCCTATATGTGGAGGAAATGCTCATAAAATGATAGACAAGGAATCAAGGTCCTAGGTAATAAAAGGCAAAAACAGTAAACCCTAAATGCAGGTTATCTCCTAATAAATACACTCCTGGATACTTGTCAACATATACCATTACTTTGAATGCTTTTGAATTTTGAGAGAGACTTGGGAAAATTCTCAATGCTTTGGGCCTTGGTATTTAGGGACCTTAAGTGATTTCTCAAAAATGAACATATTCTCAATAATCACTAGAATTAACAATAATTGTGCTTGTTGAAATGAGCATGAGCACAATATAGAGTATGTCATGCTTATGAGAAAGATGTGCAATATTTTTATTATTGATATTGATCACTAATGGGCAATGACAAAGGATGAGTATTGGTAAAAATGTATGAAATCATTGAAATCACTATCCTACTTCTTTGTAATGTGTATGTGGGTATGTTTTGTCTTATAACCCATATCAAATTAGGCTCTTAACACAAACTCATATGAGATGGGAGGCAAGCTAAACCTACTATGAAGTTGACCCAKGTTTATGCTACTAAACCTAGACAACATTGCCTACATTTTACATTGTAAGATGTTGCAATAGRTGTCCCTTCCTTKTTAAATATACCCTCTAATGMTCTAAAGTCTATACCTTATCCAAACCATGTTCAAGCACAACATGTTTCTGAGATCAACTATCAAAATTTGTAATGAGGTCATTTGCCTTGGACATAGATCTAGGTAATCAAACCCTTGGTGCTTTACACTCAAGGCTAGGTGCAAGTCCTGAGGGATTCTAACAGGATAGATAAATCACACTAAATAATTCTTGGGAAAAAACAACCTTAGAAGTTTACTCTGAAATTGAATCATGTAGTTGAAGCAAGAGAATTGTTACCATTTCTTCTAACTTTTACCATACATGGTTGTTGTAATTCTCAACTCTATGGTCAATCAATAATCTTAATCAATTATTATATGTTCTCTTGGGAACAAATGTTCATGCAATTAATTAGATTTATGTTTACAAGAACATTTCAAGCATCCAAAACCTAAGAATGGAAGATCAAGACCTAACCAAAAATTTACAATTCCATGCCATTTGAAGGGGTTGTGTATATTATTGAAAACATTAAAAAACATGGAGGGGACTTATTGCAATGGAATACATATAGAAATCCTAGATTTCAACATGGTTTAGCTTTCTAAATTCTAAATACAGTAGAATCTAGAATTGTCTTCCTACTTTGTTCTCCAAAATTTTATTATCCCAAACACCTTCAAATTTATGCATAATAAAATATTTGATACTTTTGATTACCTTTGTGGCATCTAAGTCTAGAATTTCCTCTAGAATGTCATCACATCCCTACAAACAAAAGTTGTAAATTGTTAGTCCTTCACAATCAATTATAGATAGCCAAACCAAGTGTCATTTGTGCTTAAAAACTACAACTATACAACATATTCTTAAGCTCGAGAAGAAACAGAATCAAGAACAAAAAAACAAGAAAGATGCTTGTCATCAATTATTAAAATTATAAAAAGCAAAGCTAGTAATGAGAAAAAATGAAAATAAATTTGAGCCTCAATGTTAGCCTCTTGCTCTTGAAGTATACTAAAATCCTTCTTGTTGAAGTTCATATGTCTAGATTCTCCATTGTACACATACCATACGACACCAGACACAGTGAACGGTGTTAGATGAAAGACACGTGACCATGGAGAAGGTTGTATCAAGCTTGGATGCAAGCTCATCCACTTCGGTAGAGGTTTTTGCAGTCCCTGCAAATTGCTTCTACTATTGCGGTTTTCCCTTCTCCTTCTTCTCAGGACATTGGGAAGCATAGTGGCCAAACTTATGATGCTTGAAATCCTTGTCATGGCTTAAGTTTTTCTTGCCCTGATTCAAGGGTCATGAATCCTCTTTGACCCTTCCTGGGTCCTCATTTCTTATAGCCCTTATTCATCCCATTGATGAGGGATAGATTTTGCTCTTCCTCCTCTATCCTTGTAACTGTCTCCAATCTTGTCTCCCCTGGATGAAATCCTCCCATAGCTTCTCATAGGTGGAAATATTATCTCAAGCACACACACACCGAACAAAACACTGCCAAGAATATGAAAACCCATTTAAGGCTATGGGTACTAACTCTTCACTCTTGACCTCTTTTCCAAATGTTTCAAGTTGATCAAGGAGTTCAATAATATTCATCTAATAACTAGCTATCGTATTTGTCTTGCTCATCCATGTGGCTCTAAGATTATTCCTTAGAAGCATCTTTTGGTCAATTTTCTTACTTTGTTATAGAGTGACTAGAGCATCAAACATCTCCTTACCAGTTGTATTTCTAGCAATGTGAGGGATCAAGTGATCCTTCATTAGGTTGAGGATGACTCGCTTTTCCTTGGACATCTTCTTGTTATGTTCTACCAACAAAGCAACATCTATAGGAAGTGTAACCTTCTTATCCACAAGATTCCAAATCTTGTTCTCCTCCAAAAGAATTTGCACCCAACACTTCCACGGAAATAAGTTGGAAGGGCCTTCCCATATGTTTTTTTATCTGAGACTGAATGTAGTCATATTATTTCCCCTGGAACAAACTACTAGACAAAACAGATCAACAACCTATTAGAGATCCCTAGTGCTTTCTCAAGCAAGGATCTTGGGCATCACACCCTTGAAACCTTTTGACAACTCCTTATCCCAGGTAGAAGCTTCTCTTCCTCTAGTGGACGTGGACGTGAGAAGGGCGTTCAATGACCCACTTGCGGAGGGATACTATGACAATTGTCAGTATGTGGCATGTGCACGTAGTGCTACAGCAGAAGAGGTTGTCAATGGATTGTTATCGCATGTTGTAAAGATGATAAAGAAGGAAAAGTATTTTGTAGATGAGGATTACTTGAGATCGAGCATAGCCTTCCTTGAGACAAAACGCTCTTTCCTGCCAGAGATCAAAGATGTGCATATGTCTGTTGAAGGAACATATCTTTTTTTATGTTGAAGACACATATATTAATGACACTAAGTGTGGTTATCATTTAACCAAGTCGACTTTGGGTGGGGTGAGCTCCTCATTGCTTGCTCGGGTAATTGGCTCAAAATTTTGTGATGCCCAATTGCATTTTTTCTTCCCTCGGATACCAAGAGAGAAGTAATGATGGTCTTCTAAAACCTTGACAATGAATGTGGTGCATGAATAATGGACCTATCTTCCTACGTATGGAAAGTGACTTCAGCAAGGTTGTCTTCGGACGTATGGACAGTGAGTTCAACAAGGCTTATAGTGGAATCTGGGTTGAATCTGGACATTGTCAGTGCATAAAATTTAGATAGCGATGGAATGAAAAACATAAATAAAATAAGTTTAACATTGATCATTCAAGACACATATAACTGAAAAGAACTTTTAGGGTTTTTAAGTACCTGTGAAACAATTCGGTTTAGATTTGCGTATGTGGGAATTCAATTTCCAAAGAACGATGACAAATGTTGTAAATCGTTTCATTATCGAGGAGAATGGACACATCGGTGTGTTCCAAGAGAGAGTGGAGGAGCCAATTCCACATAGATCAATCCCAGAGGAGGGGAATTGTTGAAAGAGTGAAGAAGCTACTCTCAGTTTTAGTGCTTTGCAGTCTTAGAGTCTCGAAGGGATTAGTTGCAGAATCCTAGAGGGAGTAGCTGCAGAGAGAGTGGAGGACCTACTCTTAAAACAAAGAGCCAGATAGTGCTTTGTATTAAGCACCCTAATCCAACTTGTGATTTGAGAAGACTAAGTTGTAGTAGAGCAAGTGTACCAGTGTGGTACAGTTGGATATGTCTCAGGAGATGAAGAAACGTTGTGGAGATATATAGTTCTGACTAGGCAGAGAGTGCAGTTGACAGAAAGCACACCAAAGGGTGTTGCCTCAGCTTGATATCAGTCAGGATTCATGGAAGAATACTTCTATAACACTCAATACTGCAGAGGTAGAATATATCGTAGCCAATTATGCAAGTCATGGAAGCAGTGAGGCTTCAGAGGCTTCTCGCAGGATTTCATCCGAGACATGGTGTAGATGAAGCAGTCAGGCTTCAGCACACAAATGAGCAAGATGGTGTAGACTTCATCCTGACGTGCCTCGGATGGTCAGATGAATGAACCAAGACATTGGTTTCACAAGGAAACCTCAATATGTCTTGTGAGACATTGAGTCCATGAGGGAACCTTGATATGTATTAGACATTGGTTTCATGAGGAAACATTTATATGTCAAATAAGGTCCAAGATGACATTCCCTTTCAGAGGGAGACAGTTGAGCCAACTGATCCCATTGGTCGTGTAGCTCCAGTTAATGTTTCCAGAGATATTGCAGTAGGTCAGAAGATACTTGCATGGGCTCGTCAGACTCTGCAAGAGGCATAAGGACATGCAAATCCTCATGGTACCTTCCGAGAGAGTAAGAGACCTCAGAGATATTTGTGTTATGCTGCGGCTATGAGCCACATCATTGATTTTGAGCCTTCTTGTTATGAGGAGGAATCTAGTTAGCCAGTATGGAGAGATGTCATGATGGAGGAGTATCAATCCATCATGAAGAATGATGTGTGGGATATTGTTTCGATACCTGAGGGGAAGTTTGCAGTGAATTCCAAATGGATCTACAAGATCAAACACATAGTTAACGAGAGCATCGAGAGGCACAAAATGAGATTTGTTTCTAGAGGCTCAGGTGGAGGGAATAGATTATGAGGAGACATTTTCTCATGTTGCTCGATACACTTCTATCCAGATGATTATTTCCCCTGCAACATCCATGGGTTGGAGAGTACATCAGATGGATGTAAAGACAACCTTTCTCAATGGAGAKATTGAGGAAGAAGTATACATCGAGAAGCCATATGGTTTCGTGATACATGAGACGRAGTCTCATGTGTGYRGGTTGAAGAAGGCCTTGTATGGACYCAAGCAACCACCTTAAKCTTGGTATGTGAGGATTGATRGACACCTCATGATTTTKGGGCTTCARCAAAAGTGTTATCGATCCCAGCSTRTAYTACAATATTGTTCATGGTGAGACCCTGATTTTGGTCCTCTACGTTGATGATTTATTCCTCATCGATAYAGAGAGCCTTATTGTTGAATGCAAGTATGTGTTGGCCTCTAAGTTTGAGATGAAGGACCTTGGTATGATGCACTACTTCTTGGGACTAGAGGTGTGGCAGAGAAATGATGAGATCTTCCTGAGTCAAGGGAAGTATACAGTTGAGATATTGAAGAAGTTTGGGATGTTGAACTTGAAGCCCATGGCTACACCAATGGTGATGAATCCGAAGAAACTAAGTGTGTCTTCTTCCGTTTCCGACGAAATTGATCTGACCCTATACAAACAACTGATTGGATCATTGATGTATTTGATTAACACGAAACCAGATATTTGCTATGCAGTGAGTGCACTTAGCTAGTTTATGATTTAGGCAAGATAGACACACTAGATTGTTGCGAAGCATGTGTTGAGATACCTGTGAGGCACAGTTGGACATGGTTTGAGATATACTTCCAGTATTGATATGATATGGAAGGAATATATTGACTCTTATCAGGAAGGGAGTGCAGTGGACAGAAAGAGAACCTTCGGGTGTTTCTTCACTTTGGGATCTTCCATGGTTTCCTGGTGTAGCAGGAAATGGACTTATGTGGCTTTGAGCACATCAGAAGCAGAGTACATTGCATTAAGTATGTCAGTCTGTGAAGCAGTGTGGCTTCGCAAGCTCCTTGCAGATTTATCCAAACATGTGTTGGATTCAACCATTAGTCATTATGGTAACCAAAGTTGTGTGTAGATCTTAGATAATCCAGTGTTTCATGACAAATCGAACCACATTGAGATCAAGTATCATTACATCCGAGACATGGTGCAGAGGAAGGAAGTATTGGTGTTGTACCTTCCTACAGATGAGCAGGTTGTTGATATTCTTACCAAACTAGGACGAAGCTCAAGTACTTCCATGACAGACTTGGCATGGCAGAGAATGCCTCCCTCGTTGAGAGGGAGTGTTGATGTTTGCAGCTTCCTGAGACATTCTCCAGATCGTACTCCTCTATGACTGAGTTGAGTTGATATGTGATGACACTTATCCGAGAAGGGATAAGTGTGTTTGGGGTTATAGCCCAACGTCCCATGTGGAGAGAACATGAGGACATGTCAAGGGAGTTGACCCTTGAAATTACACACTATGGGAGATGACCCTAGTGTTTCTAGAGGGTGTAGCCTCTATAAGTCCACATGGGAGTGCCATGTATGACAAACTTTCTCCAGATCATACTCTTCTGTGATTGAGTTGAATTGATCTATGATGACACTTATTCAAGAAGGGATAAGTGCATTTGGGCTTATATCCCAACGTCCCATGTGGAGAGCACATGAGGACATGTCAAGGGAGTTGACCCTTGACATCACACACTATGGGGAGTTGACCCTAAGTGTTCCTAGAGGGAGTAGCCTCTAGAAGTCCACATGGGAGTGCCATGTGTGATAAACCTTTTGTTACTATAGTGGTTTTGTACCACTGGCGGAGACTGTGTGTCTCTGGATAGTAGTTGTGTACTACTATGTAAAGATACATCCCTAGCTAAGAGGGAGTATTGATGTTTCAGCATCCAGCGGACCTTATCTTAGATTGGGTTGCATACCAAGGGAGATAGGATACATTTATCATAAAGGTGCACTTGTGGTAAATGGGCCCAGATGTAGTCCTTCCTTGATCATGACAAGGAATAATATGGACTCCAGGTGCTTTAATTTTTTTCCACGTGTCAGTTAGCATCAGGCCGACATTCACTCACAGATGTGTACTTGTGGTGAAATATCCTGGTGTGGTCTTTGTTCTAGTCATGGTGATTTGACAAGGAATAATAAAGACTCAAGATGTTATATGTTATTACATGCGGACCCAAAGTGAGCCTAATCTTAGAGAGAGTTAATTGGCTCAGAGGGAGAGTCACAGAAGGATTTTATCCTTGGTTCAGGTGGGAGAGAGATGTCTCCCAAGACTGACAAACAAGTGTCATGGGTCTAGGTTGAAGTTTGTATACTTCAAAGACAAGCTTGGCATGTTGCATAATGTCTCCCTCATTGAGGGGAGTGTTGATGTTTGGACAACATCGATAAGACATTCTCTTAGAATAATAATTAATAATATAATTATTGATTATTAAATATCATATATAATAAGTAAATGATAATAATAAATAGTTATTGATTATTCAAGGGACGCATCCTTTCATGGATGGTTACCATATGTTCCCTATATATGGAACACTCATCATTGCAATAATATATCGATCATATCTCATATGATTAAAAACCAACAATCCATGCACATATTCCTAGAAGCTTTCAGAAAACACACTCTGATACCATGTTAAAATTTCAGTACATAGTAAACAGACCTGCAAATTTGTAACCTAGAAAGATGGAAAACTGAAGGAACTCTCAAAACTAGTTATGCTCACAAGATCTGAAAACACATACACTAACTGAAAAAGTAATAACAACAAATAATAAGAAATTGCAACACTAAGAAAATTACCTCTGTTTTTTTATTAACTCAAGGAAGAAAGAAAACAATGCACGCACACTTATTGGTAAACTAAATGAATAACAACCGAGGAACACCTCTACTAGTGTGCCCTATTTAACTAAATAAAACCCTATTCTATTCTAGGGAAGTGTGCATGGGCTACATGCAGCGGTTGTTTACAATAGAGTGCCTCAATCCAAGAACCCTAGTCCAAAACTGGAAATCTCATTTTCCATGCACTCTAATTTTAGAAGTGACCTGAATATCTAATTTAGAACTGAACTGAAGTGAACTAATTAATTTAGAACTGAACTAAGTTGAATTGAAGACATAAATTACACTTCTATCTATGCTTGGTGCATGAATTCATGTGCCTTCACTATTAGATCCTTAAACATTGTTGTGCCCTTCACCTACTGCTATAGGTACATTGTTGTTGTTATGACAAGCTACTACAAGTACACCGGGGAGGAACTTTTGGAGAAACATGTAGATATTCTAACATTTGTGAATGCCAAGATGAGAAAATGAAACCTGCAATCAATTACCATGTGATCAAGTGCCTAGAGAAACTATAACATAATAGAGACCCATTTTCTTAGAACATCTGCAACCGCAACCCTATTTTATAATGTTGCTTACTCGGATGTTATTCTTGATAAAATTGTTAAATTTGCATTATACTTTATTTTAAATGAACGTAGAAATGTTAACATTCCATTGGAACATATCTTTTGTAAAATCTGCACAAAGTGGCCAAAATATTTGTTTTATTGGACTTCAAATCATATGGAGGATCTAGTCTTCTTTAACCCAGTGGTCTAGCTCTTTCTAGAGAGTGGTATAGCTCTTTCTAGAGAGTACACATTGAGAATGCAACTTTTGATGCAAAATTTACTCTCGAAAAAATGGTACCATCCTGAAACTGTACTAAATTAATGCAACTAAAAGGAATATGGAATTGTGTGATCTAATTTTTTTGTCAATTGGGAGGTGCTTGTTATCCTCATTTCCTAGGGATAACTAAGGAGATTATGTCTCAAGGCCCTCAAGTTGCATACATGGAGTACCGAGAGACAGATGGTTGACAGTTTCCACTTTCACAGACAGAGACCCGCCTCACCACCACAGTCTCAGACTCATCACGATGGTATCCGCCACACCAACTTGCTTCTGAAAGACATTGGATCTTGCTCCATGAGGTACAAGCCAGGTATTATGGTGAGTGTCATTTCAATATTTGATGCATTTGAATCTGTTGCATTTAAAAGATGATTTTGATTATGTAACGTTTGCTTGGAATTTATTCTCTTTTCCATGTTTTACCTTGGTAGTTGACATGCGACCTAGTAAGTTTCACCCTTAGAGATGGGTTTTCTACTGGGAGGTCCCCTTGACAAGTCATCATGCCATTCCCGATCATACTTACCACTTTCCACACTTCATCCCCTCGCCTCCTCATCTTTTGGGATTTTCAGGTGTGTTGACCCAAGATGGGATTGTCCCTCATTTCATGGGAAGAAGGGGCTAAAGGCCCAGAGGTTTGTAGCTGGAAAAAAATAAAATCCAATCATAAACCGTCTAGATGTTTGCCCAGGGATCCCGAGGACAATGAAATGTCTCTCATAAGAAACTGATGGGATTTGTTGACCACCTATTTCAACTAAGGGGTCAACTCCATGTACCATGAAGATATGCACATGATGGTGCTATAGAGTTGAAGACTTGTTGGTTCTACTAGGCATTTTTGGCCTTAGCACATTTTTTTTGTAATTGGAATTTATGATCCCCTGTGTGGGATAATAATGTAATGGGTCTGCATGGATCATATTTTGTAGGTTAGTTTCCTAGGACTTCATTATTAGGGAAGTCATTTCATCGAGTGTTTTTTTTCCTGAGGTTATTAATTTGGCCTAACTAGCCTTATTAATCTCGCTTGAATTTTTCACTCCCACAATAATCCTCCAAAGTGGTGACAGGAGTTCTAATGGTCGATCCCTATGGTGACTCATGTCTAGGAATATTGTAAATGACCATGATATACATCTCCTAGAGTCTTAGGAAATTTCATCGAGTCTAAAGTATTTTTTTTAATTTTTTAAAATTACCCAGTTAATGGTAATTTTAATTAATTTTGATGTAAAAATGTAAAAACTAGGTCCTTGGGATTTTGATAGGGGTATTTGTGCTCAAACGAAATGGAATGAGACCTTGTACACGCTTGGACAAAGTTTCATCTCAATTGGACAAGTTTTGATAGGTGTTTTTCCATGAGTCCAAGTCAGTCTAAAATAACAATTTAATTGTTTGATTTGACAAAGTCAAAAATGTCAAATAATTGTAATATGAGAAAAATGGTTAGAGAAAAGGTTGGACATGATGCCTAAAACCATTCCTAAGCTACCCAAACCCTTTCCTAACCTGAATTCACCCCTTCCACTTAACCACCACTTCATTAAGTCATCCCCCCTAGGGAAGTTACGCCCCCCTTGAGGAAAAATTCATGAAAATAAAAAAATTAATGGGGAAACCCCCCTCACTCCCTAAATGCACCCCCCTTGTCTAAATTGATGTTGGATAAATTCAAAAGTGGATGCCAACTCACATCCCACTCACATACCAAAACCCTAGCAAGTGTGCATCCCTCCTTGAGATGCTCAATATCTCTTGAGAATTGACACTTGGAAAGCATCCAAGAGGGGTAGCTCTTGCTTCCCAAGTATAAATGAAGTCCCTCCCCTCCTTATTTCTCATCTATTCTTTTCCTACTGTTACTATGCTCAAATTTCTCCCATCTCTCTCATTCTTTTCTCTTCCTCATTCTTGCTCAAGATTTTTGGAGAGAATCTTGTTGCAAGTATTTGCAACAACCTTCTACTATCAATAAAAGAAAGCTTTGGAGGAAAATGGTGTGTTGAGAGTATTCTTGGTGCATCAAACTATTGGAGGTGACATTGCATTGGTTTTCTTTTGTGTATGTTTTCTTTCAATCTTAGAGTAGAGATCTCAAGCAAAGTATTTTGATTGTGTAGATTTGCAATAGTATTATTGTAGATCTAAGTGAGTAGATTTTAGATTAGCAAAGTATTTTGTTTCCTCTAATATATCTACTCACCCCTTTGATCTAGTTTTGTAGTTTGCTCACAAATATTTGCAGGTCATTTCAAAGATTGGAGAAGCTTGTTTCAGATTTGGAAACTTGCTTTCCTCATCCATTTTCACCCTCTAAATTTTTTGCATTATATTTATGTTTTTTCCATTGAGATTTTTTAGTATTCTAACACATAGAATATGTCATTTTAATCATATTTGTTTGTTGATTTTTTCTGCAGAAAATTTATGTTGTAACTAACAGAAATTTTTTGAGTTTGTGTCACTTTTGAAGCATTTCCAGCAAGCTTTTGTTTGCTGATTTTTTGCAGGTTGGTGACAAAAAGAGGGATCTACATCCCATTTGGGGCATCTAAAAGCTAAGGATCAACCTCCCAAGTTGGGGTAAACATTACCCTTCTTCCTCTACATCTATTTATCATTGTAAGCAAGCCCAAGAGAGTCTCTACGGCTTGCATTTCTCTAAAGTCTTGTAAATTTCTGTATTTTATTTTCCATAGTTTGCCTACACCTAGCATAGTGTTTGGCCATGCCAACCATTTTAAATCGTATGGCTAGTTCTTAGATTTTAATTTCAACTTTAGTTTTACTTTACTTGTTTGTCCCACTTGTCTTTAAGACAAGGTTGTGTGGCTAGGATAAGTTTTATTTCCAAGTTATTTATTTTATTACCCACTTGTGCACAAAACTGGAAAGATTTGTCCTCCATCTTGTGCACTTGTTGTGGTTCCAATAGTTTAGATTGTTTTCAAGTTATTTCATTCTTTATTTGTTTGTCTACACCTAGCATAGTGTTTGGCCAAGCCAACCACGCTATAACATAAGGCTAGGTAGATGTTAATGGTTATTGCTTCTATTTGTTTATGCTTTATGGTTTATATCTTTAGATCTTAGAAGCCAATCATATAATATTTGATTAAGCCCATGGAGGCATAATCATTTACTTGTCTATTCTATTTTTACTTTCAAGTCATTGCAAGTTATTTCATTTTCAAGTACTTTACTCTTTCATGCAATTTACTTTCAAGTACTTCTAGTCTCTTTCAATTTACTTTTGTCAAAGTACTTTTACTTCACTTGCAAGCTCTTTTAATTTCAAGCATTCTCTACATTGCAAGCACTCAATTCATCTTAACTTAATCAAGTTTAAGGTTCAATTTATCTTTATATCTTTAGGTCCTTAATCAAACTAGTTCAATTAGAGAACCTCTAATTGTCCCAACTTTGCTATCAAAAAAGGGACTTAAGGAAAGAACTTGGGGTGCTAGATAAGGGATGGTCTCACGGAACTAGGTGTCCCCCTTGTTTGAGTACTTTTGTTCCCCGGATTGACCTGTGGATCTAGGGTAAGGCCTTGTTTACCTTACTTATTGAGCACCCAACAGTCCTTTTGGTATAAGTGGGGGTAGTTTTAGCGAAGTCACATAGTTTTAGGATTCACACTTCATTTAACTAACTTAATCAATCCTAAAATTTATCCACCTCAATCTTGGGCTAATTTCATAGATCTATTTCATGGTTTATGCTTTATAATTTTGCAGGCACTTTCGTTTAAGTTACTTTACATGCAATCTTATTGAGCAAGTTGTGGATGATTAAACTAGCCAGCTAGAAGTTGTGCACTTGCCCTTGGAGGCTTCCTCTTGGTAACTTTTATCTGGTTTTGAGTTGTGTATTGAACCATTGGCTTAACCCCTTGAAGTTGCGCATATTGTGGAAGCAACTTCACTGTTTGGGTTTGATTATTATGTATTGGAACCATTGGCTTAATCCCTTGAAGTTGTGCATCTTGTGGAGGCAATTTCACTATTTGGGTTTGATTGTTGTGTATTGGAGCCATTGAAACAACCCCTTGAAGTTGTGCATCTTGTGGAGTCACTTCACTGTTTGGGTTTGTTGGCTTGTTGTGTTGTGGTGATCTTTTCTTGAGCAATCTTTCATTTCCCTGCACAATCAAGTTAGTTCAAGTTAGCTTCAAGTTAGTGCTTGTTTTCTTGCTTTGTTCATAGTTGTATATTGTTGTATCTCTTAGTTATTCTTTGCATCTTAAATTTTTGTAGATAGTTGTTTGTTTCATTGTATCTAATTCAATTGTAAATCTTGCAAAGTAATTCTTTTGTATCTAATTGTAATCCTTTGTAAATACTAATCTCTTTGTAACTTTAGCTGACCCCTTTCCCAACCTTAGGCACTAGTCTTAGTTGTCTTAGGGAAATGGTTGCATTTCATTGAAATTTTCTCTTTGCATTGTTTGTCTCTCATATAGGCTAGATTCCCCCAAACCTTTAACTAATTAAAATCAACTTCTAGAATTAACCTTTAAACTCACATAGTAACTAGGGTCTACCCCCCTTGGCTTCCCTAGGAGTAAGCTTAGATGGAAGAAGTTCAAGTCGAGGTGACAGTGGGCTTGAACTTAGGCACGATGCCTCCAAGGACACAATAAGTGGATTGGACTTAGTCCACGTTAGCAAGTGTGTATAAGGACGGCAACATCTTTGGTGTCGTTGTCGGGGATAAGTCTTTTATCCTTGGTCTAAACGACATAACTCATTTATTCTTTAAAAACTAAGTAATAAATTTGGTCCCTAAAATGTTTAACTTGGATTGGTCTATTTTTGTTTGGCTACTCTCCAAGTGGTGACTCAATTGAAAAAAATCTTTGAAGTATACTACTAGGAGCACTTTACAAGGAGTGACTTACTATTTTCCTGAACCTGAAATTTTTTATAGGAGGAGATTAAATCACCTTACTCCTAGAAGGCTACTTGAAAGTCTTGGAGAAGAAGCACTCTCTGATATCCAATTCTTGTTTCAACATAATAATCAACCAACTGATAATAGTAGAACTATAAATCCTAACGTAATCATGAGTGTCTTTTTGAGACCTTTGAATTTTGCATCCATCCAAAGGGCTCCTCACACAATTCCTGAAAAAGCTATTGAGATGATGCCTTGTTTTTAGGGGAACAATGTTGTTAGTGCACATTCTCATGTTCTGAATTTTGATCTATGTGTATTCAAATGGTGTCGGGGTCATGATGAAGAGGATGTTAAGATGACACTATTTGTCTACTCTTTAGAAGAGGATGTTGTAGAATGGTTTTCAGTGAAAGATCCCAACAAATTTAGCACCCTTGCTGAAATAGTTCAGGCATTTAAGGAAAGGTGGGGTGACCAAAAAGAAAACAGATTTTTACTAGTTTCCCTTAGCTCAAGTCAGAAAAAGGAAAATGAGACAATGGAAGAATTTAATAAGAAATTTAATGACTTGGTGAAAATTCTCCCTACTACAATTAAGCCTTCTGATGTTGCAATTTTGATTTACTATATGGAATCTTTTGAGGGAGAAATGAGATATCAGTTAAGGGATAAGGATCCTCAAACACTTAAGGATGCACAAACTTTTGCAGTGATGATTGATAAAAATATGCAAGATGCTAAGAAGTCAAATTTTCCTGGTTTTTCTAGAGGTTCTTCTTCCAAGAGTGTTGAGAAGAAGAAGAAGAAAGTAGAGGGTCAAGAGTCTTCTAGTGATGGAACTAAGGAATTGACCCAGTTAATTAAGCAAATGGAAGTTAACCATGACAATCAAATAAATGCTTTGCAAAATAGATTGACCACTATGGAGAGGGCACAAGCTAATAGATCTCATCATAAGCCAAATGATAAATGGCCAAAGAGAACTCCTCCACATGATCAAAGGCCACCTAATCCTTTTGAGTCCACCAACTTGGTAAATCATCAAGTCATACCTTATTGTAGGCCTTGTGGTAAATTTCATGAGGAAATGACTTGTCCAGTTTTTCTTGAAGGTCGTAATGAAGAAGACTATGGTAATTCAGGAAATGAACAAGTGAACATGTGTGGTAGGAAATATAATGTTGGAATTTATGATTGGATGGAATTTGTTGAACAAGGTAGTAGTGCAAGTTGCATGAATAATGTTGTCGATAAGGAAACTGAAAAAATTGGGCCTAAGTCCACACCCCAACAAGTTTCAGAAATGGCTAAGCATAGAGGCATTACCTACCAAAGGAATGGGAACATAAATCAAGATAGAAATCAAGAAAACATTCCCAAGGTAGATCCAACCCCTCCTAAGTCAAATGTGCATGCAAACTCAGATTTAAATATTGACTTAGGTGGATGGTTAAGTAATGCAAAAATGTTGGTTCTTGTTTCATAAATCATGAAAATCCCTTTTCAAAGGGAAAAGTTGCTTAAAGCCATAGAAGATCCTCCTCAGAATATTGTTGATAGACAGCCAGCAGTAGTTTACCAAGATGCACCAGTAATTTTGCAGAATTGGGATAGGGGGAATGAAAAGAATCAACCTTTTTTCCTTTCTCTACTTGTGAACAATAAAGTGCTTCATAATTGCATGCTTGACTCAGGGGCTAGTTCAAATGTTATGACTAAGAAGGTAATGGAGCAATTAAACTTAAGGATATCAAGACCTTACCATAACATGTGTGCCATGGACAGTAAAATGATTAAAGTGCATGGATTAATCAAGAGTTTGCAAGTACACTTAGTTGTTTTTCCAGACATCATGGTTGAAATGGATATTGTTGTAATATATGTGCTTGATGCTTGGGGAATGTTTCTTTCTAGGAAGACAGCTGCAAATTTGGGGGGTAATTTACAAATGGATTTAACGTATGCTACCATCCCTACTCCAGATGGAAATACTTTTAAGTTGAATAGAGAATTGGAAATGAGGTATCATGTTGAAGACCCAAGAAATCCTAGGAATGAGTTAAAGTATAGAGAGGATGATCTTGGAAATTATGTTATTTTGTCTAACTCTATAGTTCCTTTAGAAGAAGAAATTAAAGATAATAGAGTTGATGAGATTTGGTATATGAATTTTGATGGTGCTTTTTCTAGAGCTGGAAAAGGTGCAAGAATAGTCATTCAATCTCCAAATGGTCAAGAATTTATGTTTGCTTATGGATTGGAGTTTGATGCAACTAATAATGTGGCTGAATATGAGGCTTTGTTGCTTGGTTTGGAGGTTTGCAAAGATATGGGTGTTAAATGTTTGAATATCAAGGGAGAGTCATATTTAATCATTCAACAACTCAAGAATAGGTTTGCTTGCAAGTCAGAAAGATTGAAGAAATATAGGAATGCAATATGGGACTCCATTGAAGACCTTGATGCTTTGAATCTTATTGTTATTCCTAGGGAACAAAATTCTAAGGTTGATGAGCTAGTTGTAGCTGCTTCCACACTTCAACTTTCCCATGAGTTGATTAAAGAGAATATTTATGTGGAAGTAATTTTTAGACCCTCAGTTCCATATAATATGGATCATTGGTAGATTTTTGATGATGATAAACAGGTTATTAGATTATTAACCCACATACAAGAATTTTTTGATTTTCATGTCAATGATAAGGGAGAGGGTTGTAACTATACAGAAGATGACAATAAGGCTAATCCAGTTCATAGGTGCCTCATTGCTCAAGAAAATATATTTGATAGACAAGATGGCCACAAACATAAAGAAGAGTCAAATGATAAACCATGTGACCACTTGGAGGTCAACATAGGAAATGATAAAGAGTCTAGGATGGTGAAAGTAGGTAAAAGTACCCCTATAGAAGAAAGAAATGAAATTATCAAGTTATTAAAAAAATATAAGGATGTTTTAGCTTTCACTTATAATGAACTCAAGGTCTATAGGGAGGATGTGATTCAACATGTGATTCCTTTGAATGAAGAAACTAAGCCCTTTAGACAGAAATTGAGGTATATTAAACCCAAGTTAGCTCCTTTGGTTCAACAGGAGTTACAAAAAATGTTAGCAACATGAATTATAGCCCAAACAAGACATTCTTCATGGTGTTGAAACTTGGTTGTTCCTAGGAAGAAGAATCATAAAATTAGGCTATGTATTGATTTCAGAAACTTAAATATTGCATGCACAAAGGACAATTATCCTCTTCCCAAGATGGAAACATTACTACAAAGAGTAACATGATCATGAATGATTTCCATGCTTGATGGATTTTCAGGATATAATCAAATCGGACTTAAGGAGAAAGATAGGCATAAGACTACTTTCACTACTCCATGGGGTACCTTTGAATATTTAAGAATGTATTTTGGCTTATCTAATAGTTGGAGATAATTTTCAAAGAGCTATGGATTATGCTTGTAGGGGGTTGATTGAAAAATTAATTGAAATATATCAAGATGATTTGACAGTTTTTTCTAAGGATGGGAAGAGTTATATTGGTCCTCTTAAACAGGTTTTTGAAAGGTGTAGAGAGTTTGGGATTTCCTTAAATCCTGCTAAGACAGTTTTTGGGGTAACAGAAGGTCAACTCTTGGGCCATATTATTTCAAAAAATGGGGTCAAGTTAGACCCAGAGAGAGTTGAGGCAATTGGAAAAGTGTTCTTGCCTATTTCTAAGAAAGCTCTCAAATCCTTCTTAGGCCAGACCAATTTTGTTCATAGGTTCAGTTAGCAATCAAAAATGATTTCCAAATCATTGAGACATCACATGACAAGATAGTCATTAAAGAGAAGATTTATTTTTAAATTTAGGTGTCTTTAAGATGAGTTTTAGACTTGTCTTTTCAAGAAATAAGTGGTCTCTTCAAGGAATATTTGGTTTAAAGTCCTGAGGGAAAAATCCCAAAAAAATAGCTTTCGGAAGCTAAGGGTCGAATTTTTATATGCTGTAAGCTGCTAAAAGTTCCCACTTTCGGCAGCTAAGAAGGCAGGTGCAGGGTGCTCTAAGCTGTGGAAAGTGCAGAATTTTCCAGAATTCATAATTTTTGGTCAGAAGGTCAAAATTTGAATTGACTTGAGTATTTTTAGGGGTTGATGATGACTCTTCCTTACATATCTCATAAAATCTCATCCATGGATGCAGGTGGCACTTCATTTCATCAATGGAAACATTCTAGGGATCAAATCCTAGAATGTAGGGATATGGCTAAATTCTGGAAATCTGTGTTTTTCCTGTTTTAGTCACTTTCTTTGGGGACAGATTATGATGTGCTGGAAACATATTTTTTAGAAACTAAAGGGGGTTTTTCATAAGAACGGGCTCCTCTTCAAGAACCTCTCTCAGTTTTCCAAAATATGTTTTTATTTGTGAGATATAGGTCAATCTTTGAGCACCATATTTCCAGAAATTAAATACTTTGTTTTCATGTTTTAGTCACTTTCTTTGGAGACAGAGTATGATGATCTGGAGAAGTGTTTTTGGAAACTAAAGGAGGTATTTCGCAAGCACGGGCTACTTTTCAATAAGCTCTCTTATATTTCCAAGATCTATTTTGATTTGGAAGATATAGGTGAATCTTGGAGAAGCATATTTCCATAAATTCTAAAACTCTATTTTCCTTGCCACGTCACAAATTCGAATTTGTAATAGATATCCTCCACAAACTAAAGATAGGAGAAGTGGTTATCAGATCCATATTTTGAGGATACCAACTAAGTTTTTAAATGCTATATAAGCCTGTTGATTTCATATTGTAAAGGGGGGGGGACAGTATGAGGACTGTGGTTCGACCTTGGAGATTTGTAACCATATTTCATCCATGGAAATATCTATGAATACATCTTGACATCAAGATTCTTTCACTGTATTGGTTCAGTTTTCATCTTCTTTCTTTTCCATGTTTATATATATTTAATGACAAATGACTGTCATCTCATCTCTTCATTGGTATATTAAACCTATACATTGTTTCTCATGTTTGTCCAATGCCTGAAAGATGTCATCATGTCATTACGTTGATAAGCTAGAGCTACAAGTATTCTACCTATTATGTCTGACCATATATTACATGCAATATTATATATGTCTCTGTTAGTGTGATAAGTATTTAAACTGTCATAGTTGGCCATTCACACATGATATTGTATGTATATTTATGTTAGCATAATAAGTCTTCTTCATGCCTTCACACATTTGATTTAAATCTGTTGAACAGTATAGTTGAAGGCCTTTGATCTTTGAGAGGATTCATGTGTTATTAAATGAATGTGACTCTTTCAAGTCATCCGACTTGATCCTCTTTCTCCTACATTATTGAGTATTTAAGTTTCCAAGCTTACACCCTTTACAGTCAGGGAGTAATTTCTTGGAGTGATAACAAATTGGCGATGTTGTCAAGGAATGAAAGTGAAAGAAGAATTTCCCTGGGAGAACAACATAGCTCTGTTTCTTGATGGCAGACAAGAGACAGACATTAAATTAGACTATAATCATTTGTCCGATGGCTCTGCCTTTAAAGACTCCTCTGAGGAGGATCATGTTGACAAAATATGAAGAGACTAAATTTCAAATCCAGGTACCAGTTCATTAATCTGCTTCATGAATTATTACTATTTTTTTCAGTTCTTTCATGCTTTTCCCTTTGTAAAGAGAATTATTTTCTGTTTTGTATATTCAGAAAAACACTATCCTTCTTGTGTATATCCGACCTTAGAAGAAAAAATATTGCAACCTGATTGTATTGCAGAAGTAGATTCAGTGGTTTTAATTCAGCCTGTTCATAAAAATGAGTTCTGCAATTCAATACCTCCTGACTTAGATAAATCATGTGATCTTGAGGAGATCAAAATTGATTCCACACCCTGTCAGATCTCAACTCCTATTGCCATAATTTCTGAACCTTGTCAACAACCTACTAAATTTCATGATCAGCCCACTGCCATTCAAATTAAAATTAGGATGAAGATTTCCAAGCCTTTGAAGCTTCCTTATCTCCTTCATCCTTATCCTCTTGATTGTTATGAATATATTCCCTTGTTTTCTAGAGAGAATCAAGTTTCAGCTGAGAGACACTTGGAATCCTTTGAGGATTTTATTGATCGCTTTCAGATTGTTCATGAAGATGTCGTCATGAGATTTATCTCTAAGTCTTTGATCAGAGATGTTGCCATATGGTTTAAGAGTTTAAGAGTTGAATCTATTGGCTCTTGGATCGAGTTCTCTAATGTTTTTGTCAAACATTGGGGTGAAAACAAATCACTAGATTCGTATCTTACTTATTTTTATGCTTTGAAGAGAAAACAGAATGAAACTTTGTATGTTTTTAATTGAAGATTTTGCAGCATCTACCATGGTATGCCTTTGGAGATTCGGCCTACAAAGACCGCTGCCATGATACAATATGTTATGGGATTTCATTCAGAACTCTCCCTTCTTCTGCTAGAAAGGAAATCTTCATCATTAAGAAGTTTGTTTGAAGATCCACTAGAGGTGGAAGAAAATATCCATGCTTCCAGGAGGATCAAAGAGAAGGTTGATTTTGAAAATCTGCATCTATATGCACATGAGCAGACTAAATGTCAGTATGTTTCAGAATTTGAACAGGAAGGTAATGAATGTGAAGCAGAATTGAAACAACAGCAAGCAAGCGGATTTATTTTAGATTCATAGCTAGATTCCTCAATATTTGCAGGGTACTCCAGAGACATATACAAGTATGAAATTTATGATCAGTTTGCAAGCCAAATTGAGCCTATGATAACCAATGATTGCATAGGAAATTATATTTTCTTAGTTGATTTTAATCCATATCATGTAAACCCTGTTAGGATATCCTCTTGTGATCATTATTCTGAAGAAGAACATTTAAAGATTTGTGAAGATGATCAGCAATATATGCAAGTTGTGATTGATGGAAGTTGTGAATTTGATGTTCAAAAGTCCAAAGAAAATACCTCTTCTTTTTTCTCCAAAATTGTCAGTTGTAATAGGTTATTACATTATAGTGATAAATCAAAGTCTCAGGAACATGATAAAGGAGAAGACATACATGAGCAGGTAGATTACGAATATGAAACAGAGTTGGAACAACAGCAAACAAGCGGATTTATTTCAAATTATAAATCATATTCTTTGGTTTTTGCATATGTTTCAATGGACAGGTATACATGTGAATTTTATGAGCAGTTTAAAAACCAAGTAGAGCCTATGATAACTGATGGTTTCATAGACAATCATATATTTTCTACTGATCCTTATTCATATGATTTAAGCATTCGTGTATCATCATCTTCTGAGCATTTTTCTAAAAAGAAAGTTATAATGATTGATAATCAAGATCTTATTTCAAGAGAACAAGAAGACGATCAATTTTCAAGCAGAGGAACAGTCATGGTTGAGAAATAGGTTGCTACAGATGTGCAGTTGTTTCCCAAGAATCAGTATGTGTCTGATCTCAGTTTCAAACATCCAGTGGTAGCCTTCATAGAATCATACATTTCAGAAAAGTTGAAAGTTTCAGACTTCTTTAGCTTGCACATGTTTCTTGTTGATTTTGGTTTTGCGAATGAATTTTTATCACTGTTGTTGCATTTCAAACATCAGCTATTGATCAGTAAGAATGATGAGATCATTTCAATATTAAAATTGCTTAAATGGATGCTATGGAAATCGGCCTTTACCTAACCAAATTACAGAGTTGGTTAGGGTAGAGTAAGGTAGGAAATAAGCTTGTTGCACGAACATTCATTTTCTTCCACTTTGCAGCATATGTAGTGGTTACTTTGTGTGAATAAAGGCAGTCTAGAACATGTACAAAGGTCATCCATACAGGTCATGAAAATTTTTCAGAAAGAGGTGATATGGCTAACTCCATGCCCAATGGAATACTGACTCCATGCCCAATGGAAGGCTAGAGACTAAGTTATGGATTTTTAATTTTTCCAGGAAAGGCATTAGATCTGTGGTTCTTGGAAACCTCGTAGGAAGGTTTCCATCCCAGTTGGAGACATATGTTAGCGATCAAAAATGATTTCCAAATCATTGAGACATCACATGACAAAATAGTCATTAAAGAGAAGATTTATTTTTAAGTTTAAGTGTCTTTAAGATGAGTTTTAGACTTGTCTTTTCAAGAAATAAGTGGTCTCTTCAAGGAATATTTGGTTTAAAGTCATGAGGAAAAAATCCCAAGAAATTAGCTTTCGGCAACTAAGTGTCGAATTTTTATATGTTGTAAGCTTCCAAAAGTTCCCACTTTCGACAGCTAAGAAGGCAGGTGTAGGGTGCTCTAAGCTGCGGAAAGTGCAAAATTTTCCAGAATTCATAAATTTTGGTCAAAAGGTCAAAATTCGAATTGACTTTAATATTTTTAGGGGTTGATGATGACTCTTCCTTAGATATCTCATCAAATATCATCCATGGATGCAAGTGGAACTTCATTTCATCAATGGAAACATTCTAGGGATCAAATCCTAGAATGTAGGGATATGGCTAAATTCTAGAAATCTATGTGTTTCCTGTTTTAGTCACTTTCTTTGGGGACAGATTCTGATGTGCTGAAAGCATAGTTTTAAAAACTGAAGGAGCTATTTCTTAATCACAAGTTCCTCTTCGAGAACCTCTCTCAGTTTTCCAAAATCTGTTTTTATTTGTGATATATAGGTCAATCTTTGAGCACCATATCTCCATAAATTAAATACTTTGTTTTTTCTGTTTTAGTCACTTTCTTTGGAGACAGATTCTGATGATCTAGAGAAGTGTTTTTGGAAACTAAAGGAGTTTTTTTGCAAGAACGGGCTTCTCTGATCATTAGCTGACCTTTGCCTTCCCCCTACACAGATGCAAGGATGAGAATGAACTAATGCTCATGGTTGTTTGCTTGAATTACTGTATGGATTACATGTTCATATACGATTGATATAAACATTAAATTTTGCACCAACTCCCTTTCATATTCATTTTATTCTAAATATAAGCACAAAATTGACGACTGCGTTTCCATGCCACGACTGTGCTCAAATCTTAGAGAAAAGAGTACAACAACTGAGCATAGAATGTTTCCTTGCAACTGATAAAGTCTGCTTTGTTTGGGGTGTATTGGCGAATTGCCATGTCCTTTGATAATTAGGATCAGCAGCCCTCAATTCTGCAACCTCATCTTCTGGAATAGCTGCAGCAATCTCACTCAGTTCTTCCTGGGATAAACTAATCTCCAAGGACGCAATATTTTCATCAAAATTTTTTACTTTGGTTGTTCCTGCACATCAAGCCAAAAACGTCTATCTCAATTAAGTAAACTTAGGTTAAGTGTAGGCTCCTTCAAAGTCCAGAATGAGCTAGGCTTTCAATATCAATATTGAGCTTGTAAATGGTACCTGGAATTGGAGCAACACCATTTCCTTGATGAAGCACCCGTGTGAGGGCCAGTTGCCGAGGTGTGCACCCATGCTGCTTAGCTAGAGCAGAAACTTATTCTCATCAGAAAAAGCTGAACCTAAATACAATACAAGAAATAAAGATGGTGAGCAAGTGCCAACCTCAGTCTTGAATGCTTCTTCAAAGACCATCTTATCCGTCAATAGAAGAAATGCGGACATTTTATCCCATTTTATCGTTATTTCATAATTTTTTATTTTTTATTTTATATCAGAGATGCATTTGGGTCCTTCATAAAAAAAATTCCTAGTCAAAATTGATCCCTAATGCTTAGTGAATCTCCAAAGGTCATTTGGTTGGTAAATTTTGTATTTGTGGTTTACATTACTAGCAATAGTCTAAGGGGTAAGCTTAATCTATTGTCATCAATGTTGTTGGGCATTTGGCTAGTTCCATGTCAATTGGTGCCCAATTCTAATCCATTTGGGTTAGGGGCATTAGTTTATACCAACTGATTTACAAGAAATGGCATCCACAAATGTAGAAAGCATCTCTTAGGATTTTCCTTGGAAAAGAATTCACACTCATAATATCACTTCCTACGCAAAAAACCATCAACTTTATCAACAATCTAGCAAAGTTTTTTAGAGAGTTATATTTCTTAGTGTTTTTTTAATTGTTTGGACAAGTTGTGGCAAGTGTGCATTTTCCTAATCTAAGAGTATTATATCTAAATTTAGTTGAATTACAACATTCAATGAAGAATCCTTCAACTAAGAATCCATGAATGAGAAGTATCTATTCTACCAATGTCACCTAGGACTTGCACTTGGATCC
>SNQJ01S0067149.1:83865-99748 GCA_010110895.2 Picea sitchensis | reverse complement strand
CCACTTTGGAGTTCATCCGTTTTTACTTCTTATCAACCATGACAAGACAATAATGAGTCATCTTTACATCAAAAAATCTTGGGTCCATTACCCAAACCTTTGTGATGCGGGGCTTTCTTCAAGGGTTGACATCAATGACAACCAACCTTAATCAACAGTTTCCTCCCCTAATCATGGTCAAGGAAACAAGACTCAAAACTAGAGCTCACAACCTTCTAATGGGAGATGATACTTTCAAGATGTTACATGTGGTGGTTCAAGGAATTGTTCTTAGAGTTAAATGCATGGAAGACTAATTTAGGTCCTAAGGATTGATATTCCTCCCTCGACCATCTTTAACACCCCACAATCGATAGTTGGTGCTCAAATCCTTCTAATGGTATCCACATTGCAACTCGAAGGACACATATCCCACAAAGAGGTCATATGTGATGCTTTGAGGACTCATTAATGGATCTTGAGCTCTAGAAGCTACCTGTTAGACCTAAATATCAAGTTTCATCACTTGAGTGTTGGTTTGGGACCTTGATACCTAGAAGAAACCTTTATGGTCTAAGGCCTGAGTTTCCTTCCTTTACCATGTTAAGGACCCTGGTACCCATACTTAATTCTCAAATCCTCCTAATGTAAGAGATATACGCACTTGGAGGTGAATCATATACTTGGACAACAAAATTAGTCCCAATAGTGTGTGTGTGTTTGTTATAGGAACATGCACGCACTTTAGGAATGCGTGTACACTTTAGGAATGTGCACGTGCTATAGAAGGCACACATGAACATTCCTTTCATTCAAATATTTTTGGGTGGGATTGAAAATTTTAAAATACATGTTTGTTGACTTGGTTGCTTCATATTTAGGTTCATAATGACAAACATAGTGGTTTGGTCTATAAATACATCAAAACCTCCATTTTTCTGAATGGCTCTCAATATCTCTATTTTTTACGTTATTTTTGTATAGGATACACAAATCTGTCATCAATGAA
This sequence comes from Picea sitchensis, assembly GCA_010110895.2. NCBI lineage: Eukaryota > Viridiplantae > Streptophyta > Pinopsida > Pinales > Pinaceae > Picea > Picea sitchensis. The sequence continues at coordinate 98,760 of SNQJ01S0067149.1, read as the reverse complement.
ACTACACACACACATATAGAATCGACTATGTATATTCCAAATCTATATATCTATCTATCTATATATATATATATATATATATATATATATATTGTTTTTATTATTTTCAATTTATTCTTGTCTTGACATATATCAGAATCTTAAAATACATGCATCTTTTATTCCTACTATACATTTTTATTTCCTTACCTATAAGGCCTACGACATCATGCCCAAGCACGTGCTCTTCCACCGCAGACCGAAATGGAGGAGATCATGCAGACAATATGCTCGATGTGAATGAGGAGACATAATTCTTCATATAGTAAAGAGTTTGGGTTCCTTGGGCGTGCAATGTGCCAAGGGGTGACTCCACCCATGATGCCTTGCGACACAAGTCAAACGATGAATGGTTTGATGATGGGTTGAGGGCATGACTTGGGTGCTCCACCAATGAAGGAAAATTGACTAAGTCATGGGGGGCACAGTTAGGAGAGTAAGGGGTTCATGCACCCAAGACAATTAGTTAGTTAGACGGAAGGGGTGCGTCGGTCCAAGAGGCATGTCAATTGATGGGCACATTGGCTAGATGGGAACACTGGGTCCATGGAGGGGCGCAATGGTCGATTGTGTGTGATTATTCATGAAGGGGAAAAACACACCCAAGAGACACAATTTTTTGCATACGTGACCCTTGGAGTCCATATAAGAGAAAGGGAACACAACCAAAGAAGGCATCTTGGAAGAACTTGGAAGGAGAGAAAGATAGATCTGCGGTTCTGAGACAGACGAAGAGGGTGAGCTCCCTCAAGGAGCCAAGTCGCTCCACTTGGGATGAATTGTTATGCCTTGAGGAGGATTTGGTGGACAGAGTTGGGAAATCTTCTCTTGGGTTGATTTTGGGGAAGTCTGGAAATGCAAGTTTGTTGGAGGCATGCTTGAGGTAGAATCAAAATTTGTGAAGTTTGCATAAACGAAGAGATGTCAAGTATGTGGTTGAGGGCACGTCTAAGGTGCACCATAGGTGGTTCCAGAGATGGTTACGACAGAGAGTCTTGGTGTGATGCATATGTTCATGAGTATCTTAGTGAGGTGATTTGAGTCATTTGAATCTACCGAAGTTGTAAACTGAGTCAGTAATTCTCATGTTGTAATTGTTCTGCAATAATAAAGACTTAGTTGGGTGCTAGGCATGGTTTTTGTCTCTCGCACTATATATATGTTTCTCTTGTCTATTTTGTTGTTGTTCTCTTGGCTTCTCATGTTCGTGGATGTATGCTTATATATGACTAAGTGTTAAGAAGTTAACAATTATCTAATTATACAAGAGTTTCACTAGAGTAGGAGTGTGACTCGTCGGTAGCCTAGAACAAAGTATGGGTATGCTCTAGGTGAAGAGGCATAGTCTAGATGAATTAATCATGGGTTTTTCAAGCATCCATGTGAGAAATATCGCGGTGTCGCATGCCCTCAAGAGGTGTACGATTGCAAAGCACACTATGGGGACATGACATTACCCATTTTCAGAAAAAGTTATATGTTGCACTAGTATAGATCGAGATGTACAGCCTAAAAATAAAAATAAAAAAATTTGATTATATTAAGACCCTCATGTGTTGCAGTAATGCATGGCCTCTTCATTTGAATGATATAATGACTTTCATAATTTTAAAAAAATATAAAATTAATATTATAAATTTTGAAAAAATATCCATGTACAAGAACAATGCATTCTCTACAATTGTGATTTTTTTAATTTTTTTTTTGTAAATAAAAGATGTATTACCTTTAGAAACTGAAGAGATTACATAGTCTTGGAAGTATGGGGGGCGACCTTCCAGAAAATGGAAACTAGATCCATCTCCAGGGTTTTGAAAAAAATATCAATTTGTCTCTATGTCTGAATATACAAATATGGTTAGGAAGCCATTTAAACTTTCCTAAAATCTTATAAGCATGAGCATAAGAAAAACACATAAGCAAACCCAAAGGAATCAAGCACCAGTAGTGTCTATATATTGCCTCCAAAAGTGTGTTGGTTCCAGGTTGCAACAATATTGTAAGGTTGGTGACATATCATATAATGGTTGGAAGCAGGCTCACTTGACAGTGCATCATAGAGAAAGTCCAGTTGATGATTGAGGCACTCCTATCGAAACAGTAGGTCTGCCACATCTCGACATATATCCATGATCAAAGTAATATGATCCTCAGAGAATTGAGGCAGAGAAGAATCGAGAGTCACCTCCGGGATGTGAATGGTTTCGTGAAGCAGAGTCATCGTAGATACTTCTTCAACTATTGGATATCCCCAATGTCCTTCTGCTGGATTGTTCCAGAAAGCTTGACTTGTTGCAGCATATGTATGCTTCTAACGGGAAAGTCTCAAGTTCATTTTAAATTCATGAGGCTGAACAGGAAAGGACTCTTCAATGGATCCACGACCCCAATTCTCCCCTGCGATGCTAATCTCAATATCCTATGCAGTTGCAGAATGAATTTCCTAAGAGGGGACTTGCAGTGGCTCTCTTGAAGAAGTAATGGTGTTGTGCCCTCGTTCAGAAAGATATATCTGGTAACCAGGTCCTCTACTAGAGCGACCACGCTCACAAGGAATTATGTCAATACCTAGGACAAGGGAAAGAGAATGAAGATAGACAGTCTGGAATAGGGCACGTTTGGATCTCTCTAGAGGAGAAGTCGAGCACGTGTAAGGGGCGAGAAGGAGAAACATGTCCTGAAAAGCGGGGCAACATAGGGAATTTTCCTCAAAATGATGTATGGAGAGTGCAATTACAATAGATTGGATGTTTTCCTCTTTTGTATGCTTCCAGTTTGCTCTTGGAGGCATTCTCAACCAGAGCTCCATTGAACTCATGTGGTGAAAACTCCCATCACACCAGTCTGTAATAAATTTCCTCCTCAAGAAGTGAATCCTGGAGGAGAGGCAACATGATGGGGTGTCATTTAAATGCATGTTGGGATGTGTGGCACCCCATCTGGGGAGGTATAATCTTAATCTGCAAGAGCTTGGAATTGTTGGAGAATGGGTGAGTTGGTTGGGAAAGAGTGTCAAGGAAGAAATCATTGTCTGAAAGAGTTACCCCTTCGTTGGTCAGTTTTCCTACCACCTTGTTGGCTGCTCTTTGTACATGTGATGGGATAAGGATAAGGCTAGGTTGAAGGATGTATTTGAGGAGATCAAGAGAACTAAGTAGGCGCCAACTGGGAGAGAGTTTGGAAGGATCAAATCCATGCAATATTTTGGTGGAAAGAGTGATGATAAGCTAAGAGTGTCCCTCGATGATGAGTTKTTTAAGACYYAGATGAGAAGCATCATGGATGCCTTTGATCAAGCCCCAGAGTTCTGCAGATTTATTRGTGKMAAAGCCCATATTTTCTGCCATTATGTGACTAATGGATCCTTCACTATTTATAATTACAGTGTTGTATCCTACAGGTCCTGRACTACCTTTGGAGGCCCCATAAAAATTCATCTTGTGGAATCCAGGAGAGGGACATTSCCAAGTAGTTGGGCTTGTCGTGGATATAAACCTGGGGTGAATTTCAGTGGAAGAGAGGGAGGGGTTAAGACTTAAATTCCATTGTGAGAGTATGATTTGCTCATTGGGATTACAAGTCATATCTTYAGTCGACCACTGCCTTAATCTCATTGTTTCTTGAGTATTGTTGTATATATTTGTCCAAMCCAAKTCCGTGGAGGAAGGTTTTGAKTAGAAAACTCTWCAATTGCACTCCTTCCATATTTTCCAGATAACACATCCAGGAATCAGTTGCCATATTCTATTAAGGATGGGATTTGTGAAGGAATCAATCATCCATCCTTCTATAGTGTGAATGGTGTTGTCTCATTTTAKATCTACCTTCCTCATGATGGTTTCCACTTTGTCCCAAAGTTCTGAACTAAAGGAATATTAATTCATTAATTTCTCCATCGTTTCCTTTGTTGTAAAAAGAGAGGACATACTGAAGGTCCAAAAAAACCTTTTTTCCTTAAGTTATCCAAGGTTAGGATCTTGTTTTGAACAAGAATCCAAAGAAATGTAGAGACATTTGGCCAAATATGTGATTTCCATATAGTAATCCATATCGAGTCTTTAGGGAGTAAGTGGAATTTGCTTGTTACATAATATGCCTCTTTGATTATGAAGGTACCTGTCGTAGAGTGCCTCAAGATAACAATATCTTAGCCTTCTCGTGAGCGAATTTTCCTTAGGGAAGCTATTTCTTGCCAAGGGTTTAAGTTGCGGACCTCGGGAAGATTCAGATCACTATGTGTGGTCTTCCATACTCTCCATTGGGAATCTGGGGGTTGATCTTTTCAAAAATTGGATACCTTTGTTGTGTTGTTGTTTAGCAGAAGGGTTTGGATCTGTTGTAGGCCTTCCAAAGATTGAATTGGAGGGAGTTGTTGCCAAAATTCAGACCATAATTACGCCTCCTATCCACCTCTTATTTCCCAAAAAGAATGCTCATGTATGATAGGGATATTTATCCATGCTACATTCCATATATTAGACCCTTGTATTTGATCATTAATTCTTATGAGTTGAGTTTCATCTATATTTGGAGCATATTTTTGTTTCCATAGCCTGGCCCATAATTATTTGGGTTTTTTCAACCATCACCACTAGATCTTGGCGCCCATAACTTCATTTAGCAGGCAAGGATATCTTAGCCCTAAACCACCATTTATTTTTGGTTTGCACAGTTTCTCCCAGTTGACTAAATCTCGTGTTCTCTTAGATTTCATTCCCTACCAATGGAAACTTATTTGCAAATTTATGATAGTGTTAAGTACAGATTTTGGAGTTGCTAGTGTTGAAAACATAAAAGTAGGTAATGCTTGTAAAACTGATTTAACTAGGACCAGACGATTGGCCAAATTTAATGTTTAGAAGGTCCAAAATTTTAGATGTTGGGCCAAAGAGTCAAGTAGACTATACCATGAAATGTTTCTAGTTGTTGAGTTAGAGAGAGGGATTCCAATATAATTGGATGAAATGGAACTCGAGGGGATTCCTAACAAATAGGATATGTGAATTTCAATAGATGGCAGTGTATTAAAGAAAAAGAGATGGGATTTCTCTAGATTGATTGAGGTGCATGAGGCTTCACTAAAGTCTGAGAGAACAAGTTTTAGTTTTTGATATTTTTGTGCAGTAGGTGTTCCCATTAGCATGGTATCATCACTGAAATGGCTTTGAGAAGCAACGAGTTGGAGACCATGCAGAGGAAGGCCTTGCAGGGAGCCATTTTATATAGAGGCTTTGATGTAGTGGCTAAGCCCCTCATTCATGATGACAAAGAGGAAGGGAAAGAGAGGGTCACCCTGATGGATTCCATGAGTAGGAATGAAAGTTTTTGAGGGGAATCCATTGACAAGAATTGAAAAGAAAGTGATAGAGGTGAGATTCAGAATCCAATCTACCCATTCATGACAGAAGCCAAAATAAAAAAAGGATAGATCTGATGTATTTCCATCTTAAGCGATCAAAGTCTTTCAAGAGGTCAAGTTCTATAAGCATACCTGAAGTTCTTGAATATTTGAGGGAGTGGATCACATCATGTGCCAGGATGATGCTGTCAAGAATTTGTCGCCCTTCAACATAGCCTAAATATTCCTTGGATATTATGAAGGTTAAAATGGCCTTAAGTCTAAGTGAAATGACTTTTGTGATGATTTTATAAATAACATTTCATAAAGAAATGTGTCGGAATTGTTTGGGTCAGGTCACTTGTTCCTCCTTGAGGATTAGCATGAGGAAGGTAGCATTGAGTGTAGATAGGATCTTACCCGATGAGCGTGATTCCTCCACCAGCTGCTAAACCTCCTCCCAAACCATTAGCCAACAATGGTGAAAGAAATATGTTGTGAAACCATCAAGGCCAGAAGATTTTCCTAAAGGCATTTCCTTCATAGCTTGATCCACCTCCTCCATTGATATAGGCCTCATGAGTGCTTCATTTTGTTCATAGGTAATGAGGTTGGGTATGTGTTGAGCAATTTTACTGATGGCTTGGTAGCGATTAGGAGTTGGTTCAGAAAGAAGGTCGGTATAATAGTTGACAAGCTCATCCTCCATTTCTTCATGCTCCATAAGTATTTGTCCATGTTCTTTCTCTAGTCTAGTGATGTGATTTATATGTCGTCGGTGGATCATGGTTCGGTGGAATAATTTGGTGTTATTTTCACATTCTTTGAGCCATTACACTCTTGATTTTTGGTGCCGAAGAATTTCCTCTTCTTCTTGCAGGGGATCCGGTGGACCCTGCAGTATGATTTCTTGTTGGATATCCTCAAGTCGTTGCTCGATTTCTTATTGGGATTGAAAGATGTTTCCAAATTCATTTTTGTTCCAGTTTCGTATCGATTTCTTAAATTTCTTCAGCTTCTGTTGAAACCTGTACATATTGGTTCCATGTGTTACGACTGCTTCTGACCACCAATTATGGGATAATTCATAGAATTTTGGGTTGTTATCCAAAAAAAATCAAACCTAAAGGGTTTTAATTTGGGATCACTTGTGGTGTCAATCCAAAATTGTATAGGCCAGTGATCCGAGCCTGACTTAGGAAGAATTCTTGACTCTAAAGTGGGCCCTTCCAACATGAGATATTTTGAGATAAAAAAAGCAGTTCATCCGGAAAGATACTTCATTGGTGCATGATCTTTTTTTAGTCCAAGTGAAAATACCATTTTGTGTTTCATTATCTATCAGGCGCAGATCTGCTATGAGATTTTGGAAATTGTCGCTGTCTTTTTTCCAATCTCCTTATTTTGCCTCTTTTTTCATCTAGAGAGAGGGTGATATTAAAGTCTCCTCCAAGTATTCATCTCTATTGACCGATGAGGTTTTCTAGTGATTTGAGATTTTGCAAGAAGTTGTCCTTTTCTTGGTGTGATTGCGGACCATAGGAATTGGTTATTACTCCTTCTTTACTGGACCCAAGAGCTCGGTATTGAGTTGATAACGTCCAGGTTGTGTAATAAAAACTATCCAAAGTGATTGTGGAAAGGTTCCAAAGAATAACAAGACCTCCGGCTGCTCCATTTGAGTCATTGAAAATACACTCGTCGTGCCTCCAACATCATGCAAAGAGCTCCTCTACATTTTTTCCTGTACATTTTGTTTCCTAAAGTAGTATTATATTTGGTTGTTCTATCATGATACAATTACGGAGAACTCTCTATTTTTTCCTCCCATTAAGGCCTCTTACATTCCAAGAGAGAATATTCATGAGGAAGAAGGAGGGGGGGGGGGCAGAAGAATCCCTCAGTGATCTTTTGGATTTGGTCGAAGTTGATCATAAAAATACCCACTTTCCAGATGAATTGTTGTGCGGATTTGCGGCCTCTTCATTTAACTTCTTTGGAGACTTTCATGTTATCTTATTTGGGATCTAAATGTATCCCCAAAGCACCTCCATATCTGGATGTGGCCCATGTTGTGGATTCTATATAGAATTTATGAACTTTATAGAGATTCTCTGGGGGAGGGATTGTATCTCTTTCCTTTTATAGGCTTCCTCGAGGAGGTCTAGATCAATGCCATCTAGATCTTTCTCATTCACTAACATTTCTAGATCCTCTCCTCCCTCCTATTTTTGATCGATGATCATAGTAGCAGGAGAAGTGGTTTGATCTATTTGTTCCAAGACCGATTCTTGTGTTTCCTTAGCTTTACCCTTAGTCCTTTCTTTGTGCGGTTTTTAATGTGGATTTTCCACCTCCTGGGTGTCTGGTAGTTTGTTGAGGATTTCAAAAGAGTTGTTGGTGGAGGGTTTCTTCCCTTGTTCGGGTCCTAGCTTTCGATTATTTGGCTTCTTTCGTCCTTGAACTTGGGTAAAACCCTCTTTTTTATTGATTTGTTCTTCCTTAGTTGGGCATTGGGGGGTATTGAGACGACAATCTCGAAACATATGTACATGTTCATGGCATTTCCTAAAGCAAAAAGGAATGTGCTCATAATCTATGGTTTGTGTCCATTCTTCATCTTGATATTCTAATGTTAAGGAGCATGGAAAAGCTTTAGAAATATTCATATAAACAAAGATGTGAGCGTACGAGGTATACCTTCTTTTCATGTGGCCTCTAAGGATTTGACATATAGGCCAAGAGTGTTACCAATTCCAGCAAGTATTTCCTCCAACCAGAACTCCCGTGGGAGGGAATAAAAGCATATCCAAACCGGAGCAAAAGATAAATCCTCTTTTTCAAGGTTGAAACGATATGTCCAAAATCGTAAATATAGGCCTGTTGAGTTGAAGAAATAAGGGCCATTTTCAAAGATCTGGCATTTGTCTTCAAGATTGAAGAAGATGATTGTGAAGAAGCCTTTTGATCCCAACTAAATATCATAGTACGCTTTGGGGTTCCACTATATCTTGATCCATTTCATTAGGTCCTTTTCTAAAGGCCAAAGTCCCAGAAATTTCCCAATCAAGGCATGTTCCTTCATAAATTGAGTATTTTCCCCTACTCGCGTGGAGATGATGACATACATTGGTGTCGTGTTAGATTGTGGGATGCATTTTACTGGCTCCCACATGCGAGTCACTTTTGGATGGGAGGTGCCTACTTCCACATCCTTTTCTTTGCTGGCCCATAGTTCATCCTGTAAAAGTTGTTCTCTCATATGCGGCAGTGGTTCAAATGTTGGTATTGAATTCTTTATTCCATTTTGTTCGTTCGTGACAACATTGTTGTAAAATGGGGTTCTCGCCCCCTCCATTGTGGCCATGGTGATGTTATCAGTAATCTGATCTGACGGCGAAATATGTGTTGTCGTGTAAGGGTTGGGACAAGGGTTTCAAATATCGAGTGGTGCAGAAATCATGAAACCCTAACAGAGCTCAACCGCACTCAACGTTAAATCATATACATTTGAAATGTTATGTTTGTTACGAAGATTAAAAATTCTACAATTGTAAATTTATTTTAAGGAAATTTCATCATTTAGGTACTCAATACCTGCACTAACAAGAATATATATACATTATATTTTGCATGAAAAATAAAATACATCTATTAGAAAAACTCAAATTTCACATAGTCATACACAAATTCTATAAATAAAAATTATATATTTGGAAAGCTAATTCAATTTTCTACATTTTATCTTTTTACACCATATTCAAATTCATTGTGAAAGTACCTTGAATCATCCCTCCAAGTTAACATATTGTTGTTTTTCCATGTTCACATTGTCACTAATGTGTCATGCAAGACCATCATTAGCTTGCACTCACCCTTAGAGTTGCCATGCAACATCATATTAATAAAAGAATGCATGAAGCATTCCATACATTTATTGAAACTGACTCATGGATTTTGACAAACCATCAGAATCTACAATATCGTGAGAAGAATGATTGGATAAAGATGTAAATGATCCATATTCTTCTGTATTATCAATAAGTGCACCAATTGAGTCTACATGTATGCCCAACATTTCATATGTCAGAATCCTTCTAGATCTATGACTAGGTTCACTAGACTCTCATCTTGCAACTATTTCTTATGCAAACAACTTCTTAATTTAATCGTTGTAGTGTTGGAGCGAAGAGTTCCTATATTTTTCAAATGGAATTGATACACAAGTATGTCAACATCCTCTAATTTTAAGATGTTAATGCAACGACAATTTATATTTTGACCCTTTCTTTTTCTTTTTCGGATGATATGTTTCTTGACTACCATCGGCTTCTACACACCACTGAATGGTTATGTATTTGTTGCATACCAATGCACTTCAACTATTATAACTTCCTCTTTTTATTTATTGACCTTCATAACTTTTGCAATCTAGAATGGATAACAATGTGGATCTTTAATCTCTAACACTGCAATCATGCAACCCTCCTTGATATCCTATACCAAGCCCCTGTAAAGGCTTTCAATGGCTTCACAATGTGCGTGTGATCTTCTAGAACCAATACACATTTCTCTTTCCTCTACTTGTGAAGATTATATAACACCTTGAGGTTCTTGTTGTCCAACACCCTTTCTTTCATTATATTTATTTGACATACTTTGTGGCCAACTAAATGGAGTCTTCAAAAATGTATCTCCATTTGTTGAGCTTGAAATTATGTCAATTTGAACATTGAAAATATACTCTCACAAATTAGAATCAGTGACATCAAAGTATTCATATGTATATTTAATAGAATCAACAACTACATGAGATCTTCTTTACTCCAAGAAGCTTGTAGAGTGGTCACCATCATCAACAATTTTATATACTCTAACAAATATGTACTCAAACAAATGCAAATGGTGTTATTAATCTCTCCCAACAACCCACCCATTGATTCAAAATGTTATAACGCATTGATTCAACATATCATATCAACTCAAGACTTGAATGGAAACTATTTTATCTTTAATATAACTAAACAACTCTACTCTAACCAAAATATATCACCTCTACTCTAACCAAACCAAAATATATCACCTCTACTCTAACCAGAATATATCACCTCAAATACATGTAATCAATAAATAAATGCTTAGTTTACATAACCATCCAAATATTTTAATACGTCAATAACATCTAGTACCTTATACTAATAGATCATAAGTAAACTCAAATGGCACTTACACAATTATAATTATTAGTGTATACACCATGGTAATGTGAATACACTAACACATAGTCATGGACATATTCAAGAGTTTATACTTCACAAAGAGTTATGAGTTGCATTAGGTAACAACTTCTAGTGTGAAGGCACTTCCACTTAGCAAAATCTTTAAATGGTTTAGTTGGTTTAATCTCAACATTTTAGTAAAGCAATTTTTTCATATAATATAAATGGTTGTATTTAAAGATATATTTAAGATTTTTTTAATATTTTTTAATTTATTTATATTTTGGGTTTTCTAATGATTATAGTGTGAAGGCACTTCTACTTAGCAATATCTTTACATGGTTTAGTTGGTTTAATCTCAACATTTTAGTAAAGCAATTTTTTCATATAATATAAATGGTTATATTTAAAGATATATTTAAGATTTTTTTAATATTTTTTAATTTATTTATATTTTAGGTTTACTAATGAGTGATAAAATAAGAAAAATAAATTTCATCATTTTCAATTTTTTTTATTTTTGATTTAGAATTGAAGATAAAAAAAATTATAAATTCAATTATATAATTTTTGTTAAAATTTGTTATTAAATCAATTGAATTTGTATTTTCAATTGAAATTAAAAGTGGTAAAACTTATCATAATTTAGTGACTAATTAATTATAACGAAGATAGTTATGAGTGACTACCATCCAAAAATGAGGATGACTCATCACCTTTGAATTTATTCAAGTAAAACTATCCACCTAAACTAAGTTGCAACTGTAAAGAGATAAGGCCTATATTTTCATCCAACATTTTTTATCAAATTTCCATTCAAAAACAATATTTTAAATCTTTTAGACATATACAAACCAACTCCCATGAGCTACATCGCTAAACTAGGCATTGGACAATTTCCAAAACACCATAGCATGCTAGAATCTGTCATTTTTTTTACACTAAGAGGGTTGAAGATGAAAAAAAAATTCTCCTAAAATACCTTGGGTATACCCAAATCAAATCAGAATTTCAAAATATTTATCATAATACTCACCTCCCTAACCTCCTAAGTCAACAAAACTATTGTAATGAAACAAAATTATAGGTTTTTTAACACAAAAATAAGATTTTAAAAACATTTAAGTAATCTCTTACCTTTCTTAAGATTCCATAGACCAATTCTAATATTAATTGACATTAATCATCATCTTCATCGTCAATATAAAGTGAGCAAATTAACCATTATTAATCACTAATATAAACATTTTCGTAAAAAAAAATTAAAACAATTCGTCAATATAAAGTGAGCAAATTAACCATTATTAATCACTAATATAAACATTTTCCTAAAAAAAAATTAAAACAATTCTGGGCGAGCCGTCTAATTAAAAAATCTCAGCCATTGGCCCCACTAGCGGAATTAAAAAAAATATCTCGGCCATCGACCCCAGCCAGGAGTGGCTCATTTTACCTACATACAGGAGAGATATATTCTTTTACCTTGTTCATTTACTTCAGGAACACACATCCCAGCCCCTTACTCGAAAAAAAATATCTCGGCCATCGACCCCACTGGTGGAATGTCTAAATCAATAACATAATAAAGAAAAAGAAACCAAATACTTTTGTTTGTTCGTTCTCGACGTGTCTCTGTGTTTTCCCACGCATTTCCTACACAGAAGCCCTACTCTTCCGATTCCCGAGTACCGGGATTAGGGTATAATCTCCTTAGCATTTCATTCGTGTAGGAATACTACACAGCCCCGCTGCCCCATCGATGGAAAACGGAAGTACAAATTCTAGAATCTGTAAGCATGTCACAGAACTGAACTGAGAGGAACTGTTTGATATCCCTAACAATTTTCGAAATCTTCAAGCCTATTAACTTGCCGTTTACTCGGAGGAAATTGTCTGGTCGTGCCCTATCTTGTGCTGTTTGGATCTGTAGATTTCTGGTCATATCAGTTTTGGAATTCGTCGGTGCTAAGGAGGCTTAACCCTTAAAGAAATTCGGCCCTGCTGCAGCATGGGCGACTCCAGGATTGATATTATCACCCAGATGCCACAGGTAACAGTAAAGGCAGAAGATGAAGGTGGAATAGGCACCCAAAGCATCTCCTTCTCTATCCACAAATTGTCCTGTAACCTGAAGGAGCTGGAAGCTGGTCAATTAAGAAGGTTTCGGCCAAAGTATGGGCACGTCAATCGTCCTGACTCGGCGCAGCCAACCGAAAAAGCAAACGATCAGGTTGGGACACAGCCCCAATACATCTCCCACATATAGAATGACTTGCCTGCTGAAAAGTCGAAATACTATGTACCGCAGATGTTTCCTCTCGGCCCTTTTCATCGCCCTCCTCAGTCCCAAGCTGACGAGTCAGAAAACATTAAAAGCAAGCTCCTCCTTACTCGCTATGGAGACTGCCATTTCAAGGAGCTGGTGAACAATATGAGACATGATGGGGTTACCAGTAGTATTCGGAAATGGTATGTTCAGTGTGGTAACGAAGACCTATCTCTGATGATGGCTCTTTACAGTGACGAAGACCTAGGTCGGATGATGGCTCGAGATAGCTTATTCCTTTTGCAATTCTTGAGGTATGCTCTCCTTTTCAATCAAAATTTTGCTGGAAATTTAAAGTCCCCTTATGAAGATCAGAGGATATAAAGCTGGGTAGGTGCAGACTTTAGTAGGAAGTGTAGTATATGGTTTATCTAAAGTTGTCTCGAAAATCTAATATTAGGGTTTTTCAAGGTTTAAAAATGAAAAATCTTCAAAATGCTTTGATACAGAAGAATTATGATTTTTCCAGGTTTTAGATAATTTACAGATTTTCAAAATAGGAACTATATCTGTAAAAGTCTGATATATAAAATTATATAGAATACTTAAATTTCTACAAAGTTGGTTGTTTAAATATGGCAAATAAGCTGAATGGTAAGTGTTTTTGTTTTGTAGATCTTTTGGCGATTTCCTCCAGTGTAACGTATCTGGCTTCGCTCGTCTCCTTAGGGAGATCTCAACGAGCCCCGTCTGTAATGCAAATGGTTGCTTTCGACCATTGGAACGGCAATTCGCAGTTCAGGAAGATGTGATGAAAATTGACAATCAAATACCCATTTTTGTGTTACAAGAGATCCTTGAATGGGAGACAGGTACGTATCAATGGGATCCAGATAAAGATGAAGACAACCTGATCCGTCAATGGCAGGCAGATACAGATCAAAAGCTCGACTGTATTCTGAAACACGCTTGGCTCAATCTGTCACCTATTCGGTATAAGTGTGACAGTCCGGATTCGCATGTAATAGCTGGAGTCCCATTGAAGGATGATTCGCATCTTTTGGAATTTCTGTATGAAAACATTATCCGCTCTTCAGATTTTAAAGACCCTTCTGAACCAAGGAAGAAAAATCGTAATAAACGGAGTTAAAAACAGAGGGGCGTCAGCCGCATCACTCTCCCACCGGCGGTACAACTGAAAGAAAAAGGGGTGAAATTTGCTCCAAACAAAGGGCTGCTGAACGAAATTCGTTTCGATAGCAGAAACCGCACGCTTTACTTACCCGCCATTGAAATGTACGGCAGAACAGACTCCGTCTTGAGAAATCTGGTGAGATTTGAGGCTTCTAAACAGGAAAAGAGATCACAACCCCTCATGTCATATGTGAACTTGATGGAACACTTGATCGACAAAGCAGACGACGTTCAAGCGCTGAGAAATGGCGGTATAATACACAGTCACTTGGGCACCAACAATGATGCTGCCAATGTCTGGAACGGAATGCGTGGGGAACTACCGGCCGAGAACATCAAATACGAGCCAATCGCCAACGCTATTGATGACGTGATAAGGTTCTACACCAGCAAACATAGAATCATGTATACTGAATTTAAGCGAAGGTATTGCTCCAAGCCATGGATAGTATTATCTGTGATTAGACTTTTAGATATGGCCGCCATAGTATACACTGCGGATCCATAAGTGTATTGATAAAAGAGGGTATAGCCACTGAAAATACACTGTGTGATTTCAGCATGTATGTGAAGATTTGAGTGGTTATTTCTGTATAATTCAAGTGTTATAAGGTTTTTCAACACATTGAATCTATTTCTGTATTCAAAAATACAATTTAAATAATAAAAAATTGTGATTTCTTACACAAAAATATTTGAAACAGTTAAATAACCCCAATAACATATTCACAAGTTCAAATATAAACAAAAATAAATATATCTATATATGAAAAAGAGATTTAATATGTACACCAATATAAACACTACTGTATAGAAATACAAAATGAAAGATTTAGATT